>VXBA01000324.1:66172-79345 GCA_013399895.1 Serilophus lunatus
TTGGGGACCGTGGGACAGGGAAGGGCAGGGGAGGCCGGGCTGGGGGCGGCAGGGTCGGGCAGGAGGCCGGGCCGGGCCAGGGGGATCCTACAGCACGGCTGGGCGTTGTGGCTGAACTTTGGGACTGGGCACGGCCCATCCTCTTCCCTCTTCCCCCAGGACATTCCCACGGGAGGCTTTGGGGTGTGAGGAGCGGGGGCGTCCCTGGGGTTGGTCCCTGGCTCAGCCGCAGCTGCCCCACAGCCCAGCCCAGCCCAGGCCGCGCGGCCTCAGCGCTCCCGGGAGCCGGGGGGGGTGACAGGATCCCCGGTGTTGGTGTGAGCTCCCGGGACGCAACCCCCCTTTCTCCTGGTGCCACAGTTGCTGATCCCCGGCTGCTGCCCGGTGTCCTGCTCTGCTCCCAGCGCCGGGGCGGTTCCCCCTGCAAAGGGCCCCGCAGCCATGTCCACCTTCCGGCAGGAGAGCGTGGAGGACTTCTACGAGATGGGGGAGGAGCTGGGCAGGTGAGGGACATCCCCCCGCGCTCCGGGGGTCGTGCCGAGAGCCGGGAAACTCCGGCGGGCAGAGATTCCAGAAGGGTGTTAATTCGCCTGAAAGCTGCTTCCCCTGGAGCTGCCGCGGGGCCGGGGCTGCGGGAGGGACCCGCGGGAGCGGAGGCGGCGCTGGGGGAGATGCGCCGGGATCCTCCGGCCCTGCCTTGGCCACGCCGCTGGCTCTGGCTCCTCCTCCAGCGCTGGGAAGTCGTCGGGAAGTAAAAACGTTTTGTGTCGCTTTCAATGGGTTTTACTCAAAGCGCTGGAGGTTTCAGGGGTTGCTCCGAGTCCCCTTCGGCCCGGGGCTGCGCTGTGGTTTGGTGTGAGCTGTGGGGAGGGATGGGATTCCCAGGGGATGAATCCCACCTGGGCAAGGCTGCTCCCTGCTCGGGGGGGCTGTGGGCGGCCCCAGCTGGGCCCCAGGGATGTACAGACGTACCGAGGAGTCTTGGGTCCAGGTACAGTTACTCTGATTTCAGACATTTCCCCCTCCTGCCTCCCCCTTTGGAGCTTTTGTGGACCCCTGGGACCCCTGGGCTTTGCTCCTGGGAGGTCCTGGCTGGAAACAGGGGCTGATGGGCATCCCCCTCTCTGGGTGATCACAGCTGCTCCATTCCTGGGAGGAATTCCTTTCCTCCCTCCTGGAAAGGGCTGTGGTTTCCACGCCTGCTGCAGCAGTGCCGGGCTGTGTAAAGCCTGGGAGCAGACGGGCGTCCCCCCATCCCCACATCCCACTCCTGGCAGTTCTGGGAGGACACGGTGTCCCCTTCAGGGCCCCCCCCGCCTGCAGCTCCTTCATGTGACCAGGGCCATCCCCTCCTCCCCCACAGCGGCCAGTTCGCCATCGTACGGAAGTGCCGGGAGAGGAAAACGGGCCTGGAGTACGCGGCCAAGTTCATCAAGAAGCGCCGCCTGTCGTCCAGCCGCCGCGGCGTGAGCCGGGAGGAGATCGAGAGGGAGGTGGACATCCTGCGGGAGATCCAGCACCCCAACATCATCACCCTGCACGACATCTTCGAGAACAAGACCGACGTGGTGCTCATCCTGGAGCTGGTGTCGGGAGGGGAGCTCTTCGATTTCCTGGCCGAGAAGGAGTCCCTGACGGAGGAAGAGGCCACCCAGTTCCTGAAGCAGATCCTGGATGGGGTGCACTACCTGCACTCCAAGCACATCGCACACTTCGACCTGAAGGTGAGGGCTGGGAGGGGCAGGTGCTGCTGGCAAGGGGGATGAGCTGCCAGGGGAGGGCTGGGGGCCCGTGTTTGTCAGTGGAACAGGAATGAGCTTCCAGGCAAGGGCTGGGGGGTGCAGGTGTCCCGGGGAGCAGCAGCGAGTCCCTGGGAGGCGTTCACTGGGAGCAGGGAGGAGCCCCCAGCTGAGGCCTGGGAGTCAGTGCTGGTGCTGGGATCTCTCCCAGCCTGAGGCACACATCCTGTCCTCTGCAATGAGGAGCCCAGGGCAGCTCCCACGGCTGGATGTGTGGGGACAGGCCTGGCTCCTCTGCCCCTCAGCCAGAGAACATCATGCTGCTGGACAAGAACGTGCCAAACCCTCGCATCAAACTCATCGACTTCGGCATCGCCCACAAGATCGAGGCTGGGAATGAGTTCAAGAATATCTTTGGGACCCCGGAGTTTGTAGGTGAGACCTGGCTGGTGGCATTCCCGGGGGCTCCTCGGTGTGCTGAAAGCTTTGGGTTCATCCCAGAGGGATGCCCAGTGCCCCAGTACTGCTGCTGCAGTGCATCCATGGGGTTGGGCTTCCTTCCACCACCACAAGCTGTTTTCTCCTCTTTCCTCCCAAAGCCCCAGAAATCGTTAATTATGAGCCCCTGGGTCTGGAGGCTGATATGTGGTGAGTGATTCCCCCCCTGAGCCCATTCCCATGGGCACATCCAGCACATCCCCTCGTGCCAGTGGATCTCTCCTCGTGCCAAAAGCACAGGAGAATGGGCCTGGCAGCCCTTCAGCCTCCTCTTCTTCTCTCTTCCAGGAGCATTGGAGTGATCACGTACATCCTGTGAGTACAGACAGGCTCTGGGTGGGTTGGTGCTGCAGGGTGAGACCCCACCTTGGGTCTGAGCCTTCCTGGGGTGTCCCAACCCACTCCCTCCACAGGCTGAGTGGAGCCTCCCCATTCCTGGGAGAGACAAAGCAGGAGACACTGACCAACATCTCTGCTGTCAACTATGACTTTGATGAGGAGTATTTCAGCAACACCAGCGAGCTGGCCAAGGACTTCATCCGCCGCCTGCTGGTCAAGGACCCCAAGTGAGGGCTGGGAGTGGGGCTGGGGGCCCCTCTGGGGAAGGGGATGCTCCCTCCTGCCCAACCCGCTGCCAACAGGCAGCTCCCACTCCCCTGTCTGTGCTACAGTTCAGCTCCTAAGCCAGGATCTCTGCCCTGCAGCAGCTCTGCCAGGGGCTGGGGGAGGTGAAGGGCTGAGTTAAGACCCCCAGGGTTCCTGTGTTTGAGGCTGGTTGAGGGGTAGGGGGTTGCATGTGCCTGGGGGAGCAGCACAAGGGCAGCAAGTTTTTCCAGGCTCATTGAGACCCCAGAGGTGATCACAGAGTCTGAGCTGCTTTGACAGGGAAAGAGGAGCAAAGCTTCTGCCCCCAGTCACAGCCTTGCTGTGTTTGCAGGAAGCGAATGACCATTGCCCAGAGCCTGGAGCACCCTTGGATTAAGGTGAGAAGTTAAGGAATCCTCCCTGTCTGGGTGTCAGGCCTCCCGAGGCGGGTGGAGGATGCTGACAGCAGCTCTGCTGCTCCTCCACCCCCGCAGGGGCCGCTTGGGGGCTGTTCCCAGGGGCTGGGGGTGGGTGCTGGGGCCGTCCAGCTCCCTTCCCCTGGCTGCATCCCACGCCACGTCTGTCCCTGCCCACAGGTGATCAAGAGGAGGAATGTCAGGAACGAGGACAGCTGCAAGAAGCCCGAGCGGCGCCGGCTGAAGACGACACGCCTGAAAGAATACACCATCAAATCCCACTCCAGCATGCCCCCCAACAACACCTACATCAACTTCGAGCGCTTCTCCAAGGTCATGGAGGAGGTGGCTGTGGCCGAGGAGAGCCTGCGGGAGCTGGAGAGGAACAAGAAGTCCTTCCAGGAGGACATCGAGGCCCTGCGCTCCATCTACGAGGAGAAGGAGTCGTGGTACAAGGAGGAGAACGAGAGCATCAGCCAGGACCTGCGGCAGATCCGGCAGGAGCTGCAGAGGACGGAGGCGCTGAAGAAGCAGGCCCAGGAGGAGACCAGGAACGTGGTGCAGGCGGCCAACGGCCTCAAGCGGCGCTACCGGAAGCTGGAGAACCACTACGAGGCCCTGGCCAAGCAGGTGGCCTCGGAGATGAGGTTTGTGGAGGAGCTGGTGTGGTCCATCGAGCAGGAGAAGCAGAGCGGCGAGGCCGACGGCAGCATCCGCTGACCGGGGCGGCTCCGGCCCGCCTCGGGCCCCTGCCCTCCCAGGAGCCTCTGGCCAGTGGCCGTGGCTCTGGGGGGGAGGCCCTGTGCCTCTCTGGAGGCCCCCCCGGGGGCTGGGGCTGTGTGCCCTGGGGTTTGGCTTCCTGCTCGGCTCGTGTCCCATTGCTCCCCATCGTTCCCGCCTCGCTGGGCGACGCCCCTGAGCTGCCCCAGGGCCCTGGGGGGGTGTGGTGGGCAGACCCCCCCCCACACACCCCAGCAGCCACACGTGGGCCGGGACCAAGGACTGATCCCTGGGTGGCCCCTGGGTGCCCCCTGTGCCCCCATTCCACCATCCTCCATCCCAGCCCTCGCTCCCTCTTGTACCAGAATAAAGGTTTCTGTGTAATGGGGCAGCTGCCTCAGCTCCTGCCCTGGGGAGATGGGAGTGGGAGGTGGGCAAGGATCCTCTAGGGGATGGCAACTTCCATCCCAGAGGGATTTCCTTCATTTGGAAGGAAAAAGGCTGTTTCTTGCCTTGTCAGCCCCAGTGCTGGCAGGTGAGCTTCCCGAGGTTGTGGAGGGGGCCCTAGGCATGGGCTGTGGGGTGTTCCCAGCCCCTCTTGCCAGTGCAGGTCCAGGGGGCTCAGGGGTTTGGGATGTTTTATGGAATTGGGGAAGATCTGTGGGATTTGGGGCTCAGGAAAGGCCCCTGAGTATGGGGAGGGTCATAGAGTATCCATGGGGTCCCAGCTCTTTTCCCAAGGAATCTTTCTTTTGCAGGGGATCAGCCACATCCCATTTGGCATGGAAGTGAAATTAGGGTAGGGAATCAGCCCCTTGGAAGGGCTGATGGAGCTGCCATCACCAGTGAGCACAGGAAAGCAGCTGGTGGCTGGGCTGGGGGGCCAGCACAGGCCAGACCCCTCCCTCACCTGGGGGGAAAAAGGGAACAAAATCCCAAAACACCCCATCCCACAGGGCACGTGCCAGAGCCCGGGGGCAAATTCCCCTTGGAAAACCCTTGGGGTTTGCAGCTGCCTGTGGCCCTGTGGCAACAGAGCCAAGACCAGCTGAGTTTGGTCCAGGGGAATCATCAGGCAAATCCCAGCAGGTCAGCCTGGCTGGGCACCCTGTGCCGGGGGGGCCGTCTCCAGCTCGGATCCAGGCCCAGGGGATTTGCTCCATTTAGGATTCATTTGTCACCCTGCTGCCTCTCCCGTGGTTCCCTGGGGGTCTGGGCAGGCAGAGGAGCTGTGCCCCATGGCCCTGCTGACGTCCCCACGGGGGGAGGTTTCATCCCAATCCTGGGAGCACGTGGATGTGCTGACCAGTTCAGCTGCCCTGTTTTCCGTGCCAAGGCTTGTGGCTGCCAGGGGCCACGGTGTGACTGGGGCTATCCCAGTGTCCCAGGGCTGTGCCACATCCCTGGGGTGCCTCCCCTGTGCTGGAGCAGGGATCTGACCGTGGGGGGCACAGCAGAGCCAGGCTGGGGGCCTGCAGCCCCCAGGGGTCTGGGGGGGCTTTGGGCTGTGAGCCCGTGAGGAGCCCCAGCCATTGGAGCTGCTCCGTCCCTGGAGGCAGTGGGGGACAGGAGGGCTGGGGTCCCACAGCACTGGCTGTTCCCAGCACAGCTCACACAGGGCAAAGGCTGCCCAGCTGCTCCTCGTGCCAAGGGCTTTGGTTTCACACTCCCAAAAATCTCCTGGGAGTGTCCAGTCATTCACCCCGGCCAGGAGGCTGCGCTGCCCTGGGCCAGCAGCAGATCCCATCCGTGTGGAGGCACAAAAGAACACAAAAATCATATGAAAAAAGCAGCTTTTGGTGTTTTGGTGCTGGCTCAGGGTGAGCTGCAGAGGGTTTGGATTTGCAGGGGTGAGATGCTGCTCCAGCAAATCCAGGGATTTGCTGAGGACAAAGTGTTCAGGAGGTGAAATGCTGCATGGATTGGGAAGTCCAGTGGGATGGGAGGGGCTGAGGGAGCTGGGGGGGCTCAGCCTGGAGAGAAGGAGGCTCAGGGGGACCTTCTCCCTCTCCAAATCCCTGATGGGGCTGTGCTCTCAGGGAACAGGAGGAGAGGAAACAGCCTCCAGGAGACTCAGAAAGGTTCAGGTTGGATATTGGGACAATTTCTTCATGGAAAGGGTGATCAGGCAGGGGAAGGGGCTGCCCAAGGCACTGGTGGAAGTGTCCCACAACCACGTGGGTGTGGTTCCTGGGGACAGGGGTGGCTGTGCAGGGTCAGTGCTGGGACTCCATGGCCTTAGAAGGCTTCTCCAACCTCAGCAGTTCCATGATTTCATGATTCTGCAAATACCAAAGCCCTTAGGAACTCGTGTCATGCTCAGAACTGGGGGGATGTGCTGCTCCCAGGAGATTCCAGCACTGACATACCAGGATATTCTGCCTCCATTCCCCTCCTTGCAGCTGGAGCTGACACCACCCTTGGATGTGTTTTTTTCTCTGTGGACAGAAAATACTAAAATGTCCTTTTTAGGCTTCAATTCCTGCTTCCTGGATCCTGGGGGGAGTGAGGGCTTTTCCCTTATAAGTCTGCACAAACCCCAAACACTTTGGCACAGCTTCAACCAACCCGTGACCAGGCAGGAAACCCCCCTGGAAGGACGTGCTGCAGCCACTGGGATCTGTGCTGCCGGCCAGCTGAGCTGCTGCTAATCCCTGGGAATGCTCTGTGCCCACGTCAAAGGGGTGTAGGAACATGGGTGACAGGTCACAGCAGGGTGTTCCTCAGCCCTGGAATGGTGTCAGAGTTGTGTAGGTCTCCCCAGGCACACTCAGTGCTGCACACCAGGAAATCACCCCTGTCAGAGCCTGGGAAAGCTGGGGGTGCCAGAAGGATCCACATCTGCTGGCCACAGTGTCTCCCCACTCCAGGAAGAGGATGAGGTGATGGATGTGGCTCCCCACTGGGCAGCTTAAAACACTCCCTTAACCAGGGTGGGGCGTTGGGGGACTCCTCAATAATCTGTGGCACTGTTTCCAATTCAGACCCCAAAGCCTTGGGAAGGGACCCCCCTGCCAATTTATTTGTGTCCATGGCACTCATGCCATGGGAGGCCTTGCACTGGCACAGCACTGCCTGTGCTCAGGGACACCATTCCCATAGAAGTGGCAGATTTTGGGGTGCTCCATCTCTGCCCCAGTGTTAATTAACCTGCTCAGTTAATTACAGAGTGGGGTGGATGGTGGGAGTGATCCAAGGACGTCCAGGTCTGCCCTGGAGCTGTCCCTTAAGGCTCCATGAGAGCCTGGAACAATCCTGCCTGGAATGGGCTCTCCAGGGAGGCCTGAAGAGGAGGCAGCACATCCCCTCCCCTTCCGTGGGATCCAGAGGGTCTCCAGAGGGATCCCAGGCTGGAAGTCACACCCACAGGGAGTTCAGGAACAGTCATTCAGCAAACAGCTCCCACCTCTGCTCCAGGAACAGGTCAGTGCTGCTTGTTTGGAACTGAACTTTGGGCCTGCAAAGCCTCCTGAGGGAGCACAACTCCAGGATCTCATTCCATGAGAAACCCCACCTTAAATTCACAGACCTGTGAGCACCCAAACCCAACCAGCAACATGTGGGAGGGGGGTTGAAGCCACCCAGGACTGGAATTCCAAACAAGATGAAAATATTGAGGTTTGGGCAGTTTTGTGCCTATTTCTGCTGGAATGAAGCTGAACTTGATGAATTAAATCAGCACCTCAAAAGGACATTCAAGTGGATCTTTACTGAATTTAGGAGATGATGTTACAAACAAGCTGTTGCCTGAAGTTTGTCTGCAGAAGCACAGAAGCAGATCTGTTGTTTTCCCAGTGCAGCTCTACTTGTCCTGCTATAAAAATGCTTTTGCATCTTTTCTTTGGAATAGAAAATACTTTAAAAAAAAAAAAAACCACCAAGGCCATCCTGTCCATCCAGTGGGAATAAGTTATCCTCAGTTTTCAATTATATACAGAAGGGATTTGCCAAAGGGCAGCAGAAAAGGAGTAACCCAAATAAATCCTTACTCCCACTTCCAAGTATTATTTACATCAAGCTGTACACAGGTTTTCCAGGTCTTCCCAAACCCTGGAAAGCAAGAAGGGAAAGAGTGAGTATCCAAGGAATTTCCAGCACAATCCCTCTTGTTCCAGATGTCTGAAATGGGAGGGATTTTATTTACCTATGAGCAATTTAAAACCTTGTTGTGAATGTCTTCAAAGACTTGGTTGTACAGTTCATCCCTGGACTTCAGACCATCCAAATAAACTGGAGGGGAAAAACAAAACAAGTGGAGTCAGGCTGGAAGTTTCCATCAGGACAAGATTTGTGTAAATTAGTTTTAAAGTATTTCAGATTTTCTTGATCCAAATAACAACTTGGTTTTTCTACTGGAAAAACAGAACCACCCTGAAAACACAATGGGCTGCAAAATCCTTTTGCCATTACAAAGAATTCCTTCTTTTTTGTTTTCCTTTTTTAATGCCTTATAAGTCCTTAGGATGTGAAGCCAAGGGAATGAGTCCTTAGCTATAAAACTGCCTGTATTTATCCAGACAAACCAGGCCAGGATTACAACGTGGGAGTAAAAATAGCACCTTGCATCATCACAGCTGAAGTTTCCTTGAATTAAGTCACCCAATTCCTTAAATTCCCCAGCTCCAAGGACACAGCATTTGTGTCTGGGAAGACTTACCCACATCCACAGCCCAGTCCTCCATCTCCTTCCTGTGTTTGAGGTACATGGGCCACACGTGTCCATCGAAGAGGCCGGGGGGGTCGGGCACGGCGTAGTGACGTGTGCTGGGAGGAACAGGGACAGGAAGGTCAGGCCTGGCTGGGTCCTGCTCTCACAGGCACAACCACAGCTGCTCCTGGAAAAGCTGAGTGTCACAGGCCACTTTGTCATGGACTGGGGCAAAGGAGGCTTGGGGGGGCCCTTCCCACTCCCTGGTAGAAGGATGGGGCTGAGGGAGATGGGCTCTGCTCCCAGGGATGAGACAGAAGGGCCTCCAGTTGTGCCAGGAGAGCTTTTGTTTGGATATTGGGGACAAAATTTAATGGAAAGGATTGTAAAGGAGTGGGACAAGCTGCTCAGGGCAGTGGTGGAGTCACCATCCCTGGAAGTGTCCAAGATGTGGATGTGGCCCTTGGGGACGTGGGTTAGTGGTGAACGTGGTGATGGTTGGATCCATCTCAGGGGTCTTCTCCAGCCTCAGCAATTCTGTGATTCCAAGTTTACCACATCAAAGGCTCTTTCTCCACTTTTAGTCAGATTTTCCACCCCAAACACCAACATATCCCATTAACTGTGGGCTCCCCATCCCTGGGAGTGTCCAAGGCCAGGTTGGAGCAACCTGGGACAGTGGGAAGTGTCTCTGCCCATGGGTGAGCTTTAAGGTCCCTCCCAACCCATTCCAAGATGCCATGATTAGTAGCAAGGTGAAGGTGTCTTTATCAGAGGGAGGGATTGGGCTCCCATCAAAGAATCTTCTCACCTTCTCCTCCTCTTGCACTCGTCGTACGGCACTGCCAGGTAGTAACGGATGTCAAACAGGTCTATCAGTGGTCTGGGGAGTGGGGGGAGAAACAATGGGGATTATCCAAAGTGTAATGGCACAGAAGAGTGTTAAATGACCCCCAACCCCACCAAAATCTGCCTCTCTGGGACTGATGTCTGTTGAACACAACCCAGGCCCAAGTGCTTTCCTCAGGGGCAGGGGGTTTGTCAGTCAATATAAACCATGGAGAAGGAAAGGTGTTTCCTGAGGGTCAGAATGGCAAGGCAGGGCCTTTCCCCACCCAAACATCTGCCACTGATCCCGAAGAGGCTGGGCTGGGAACACTGGCTCTTTCTAGATCATTCCAAACCCAGCTGTGATTCCCCAATAAAATCATGGGGCTGGAGGGAGCTGTAGGAATGTGCAGCAGAGTCTGGGACAAGGCAATTCCTTGGCTCCTACTGACACTCATGGAAGTGTCCAAGGCCAGGCTGGACAGGGCTTGGAGCAGTGTGAGCCAGTGGAAGGTGTCCCTGCCCATGGCAGGGGGTGAGACTGGATGATCTTTAAGGTTCCTTCCAACTCAAACCATTCTGGGATTCCATGTTCTTCCCCAAAAATTCACTCTACCACAACCTTGTTGTGCTGCAACACAAACCCAGGAAAACCCTTTAGAGAATCTGGTGGGACAAACTGACTTCTACAGACCTGCTGAGGGCTGCAAAATGCTTAATGAGGAATATTCAAGAAGGATATCTTCATGGAAAGGGGCTGCCCAGGGAGGGGGGCAGTGCCCAGCCCTGGAGGTGCCCAAGGAAGGGCTGGATGTGGCTCTCAGAGCTCCAGGTGGGGATGGGGCACAGCTTGGACTCCAGGACCTTGGAGAGCTTTTCCAACCTCAATGATTCCATGAAGCTCCAGGCCTGGGGGTTGAATCCTCCCTGTGGCAAAGGAAGGGCTTTGGGAACAGGGTTGAGTATTCGGGGGGGGTTGTAACCTCCAAGGGGAAGGAGCAGGAGGCAGTTTGCAGCACCATCTCCTGTTGGCCCTTCCTGGCAGGACTAATGCCAGCTGCCATACTCCCCCAGTTTGGGGAGCTGGGATGGTGCTGCCCATCTGGGCCAGCCTGCAGCAGCTCCAGCATTGCCAAGGGTTGTGCACAGCTTGTTCTCCTGAAAGGGTTTTGCCAACAAAACTCCATTTTGGAGCCAAGAATGTTTTTGCTCATCACGTTTGTCAGGTCTGATTGGCTGAAATGTCCAAGTTTAGCTATTGGAATTTTTGTCTCTCTTCTCTGTTTATCCTGTCTCCCACCTTCCTGCCAAGAATTTCTCTCCCCTGTATAAAAAAGGGCAAAAATAGGTTGATCTTTGCTCTGATGTTCACTTCGGATCAGGGAATGGTTTGGGTTGGAAGGGACCTTACAGCCCACCCACTGCACCCCCTGCCCTGGGCAGGGCCACCTCCCACTGCCCCAGGGGGCTCCAAGCCCCACCCAACCTGACCTTGGAGTTACTTAATTCCTGAACTCAGTTCAGTCAGAGTTGTAAGAAGAGTGCTCCTAAATACCAGGACAGATTCTCCTTGTTCTCCTCAATGACCTTTCAGGTGGAGGGGTGAGGGAGAAGCTCTTTCCTCCTGCCAGCCCAAATCTTGGTCTAAACCTCCCCTGGAATTCAAGGCTGTGCCTGAAATATGAACCTTGAGAAACTCCCATTGCTCCCTTCACTTTTAGGGGACAATTTGTCATTTCACAGCAAAAACTCTTCAGGGTAAGAATTCAGAACAAGGCAGGAAATAAATCAAGAGGAGTTTTAGCTCTGGGCCTGAGGGATCTTCCCTGGCAAACCATGGAGAGTTCTCCAAACCTTACTTGTAATTATAAAGCAGGAAGCCTTCAATGACCAATATATGGATATCTTGGGAGGGTGGCTCTTTAGAGCCAGGTGTGACCTTCACCCCGTGGGAACGGGCAAACTTGACAGGGTTCTCACTCCAGGCCTGCACAGTGCTCAGCAGTGCCTCCATATCCAGGGACTCCAACACTGGTTGGGAGAAAGGGGGGGTGGGAAGAAGGGACACCATCAAACAGCACGAAAGGCACCAGAGCAGGACAAGAGGAGCAAGTAAAAGTGGAAATTCATGGATATTTACTTGGAAGAATTAAAAATAAAGGAAATACTTAGGAAAAAGATACATTACTGCATCCCAGAGTGAGCACTGCTCTTACCATCCCACTGCTTAAAGCCGTCCTCCCCGACTTGTATTTGATCTTGTGGCTGAAATATAGTGAGCAATAAAACATTGCTGCAAGCTCAGTGAGCAGCTGCCTGCAGATCCGACCTCACCCTGGGCACACAGCAAGCACAGACCCACTCTGGGCACAACACACACTGCCAGCCCCACCTGCAACCAACCCCCAGGGCCCTCAAAGGGTTCCTTGCCTCACTCAAACCCCTCTGGGTAAAGAGTTTTGTGTGGGTCATTGATAGAGCAAAATCAGCACTTCAGGATTGGAAATGCAAAGTGTTCCTTGTACATTTTACAAGGAAAGCTGTTTTAACCCAAATAAAAATGCAGAGGGGCACAGCAGCACTTTGGGGACTCAGTGACAGCTTTCCTTGTGCTGGTGTTCACATGACAGACCTTTATGGAAAAATCAAACAGAATTCCTCCTCCAAGGGCTCCTGTCTGACCAAATCTGAGCAGGAGGCTTCTGGAAAAGCTTTTCCAAAGGAGTATCTCCCTCTGTTTGGGCAGCTACTCCTCTGAGGGCAGGACCTCATCTTTTAGGGGATGACATACAACTGCTCCAAGTACAGTCCTGCATCTCTTGGACCGTGGTGGGGTCCAGGGATATCACCATCCCCATGAAATGGTGCAGGGTTTAATGTGATTCTGCACCCCCAGGCAGGAGGCAGCAAAGGTTTTCTTTGCAATATTTTAATTGGGTTCTGACACGAAGCTGTCAGAGCTTCCCAATAAAACTCCCTTTCTGTATTTACATCAGCTTAAATCCTAAAGTTATCATTTGGGAGCCACATTCTTATTTTAGTAAAAACCCAACATGGAGAAAATAATTTGTGCAGAGCACAAACAACCTCTGACTGACACCAGTAGTTTGACCCCAGGTTATAACTGTGCTTAACACTAAAAGGCTCTGGTGTGACTCTGCACTGGGTCATGCCAAGGTCCCGTGGCATTTGTAAAGGTCAGGAACTCCCCACCTGTCCAGTCATTTAAAAAAGAAATATATATTAAAGAAGTCAGAAAGTGTGCAGCTCCTGAGCTGTGGACATTGCCTTGGTGAGTGCAGGAGCTGCCAGCACTGCCCGGGGACCTCCCACGGCTGTCCCTGCACCAACACGCAGCAAGTGCCCGGGGGAGGGCGCCTCAGCTTACCTTGAAGAAATCGTCCTGATGGACCACACAGCAGTTGGGCAGCGCCTTGACGAGCCTCTTGGTCAAGGTGGTCTTGCCACCGTTGGTGACACTGCCCGGGGGGAGGCAGAGGTGGGAGAAGGATGTTAGAACCGGTCCTGGAGCCACTGGGACCCCGGGGGCCACCACGGCCCCCGACCCTGAAGAGACCGAGTCCTGAGGGAGCCAGGACTCAGCCAGGGGAGTTGATCCTGAGGGACCCGAGCCCACAGAGGGACCCGAGCCCTTGCCCTTGGTGCTCAGGGACCCGAGTCCGTGAGGGGACCGAGCCCTGACCCCACCGAGGGACCCGAGTCCGTGAGGGGACCGAGC
>VXBA01000324.1:80062-108562 GCA_013399895.1 Serilophus lunatus
TCCTCACCCCAGTCCCACTTTATTTCTATTCCATTATCCCTCAGTGCTGCATTTCCCGAGCCCTGCCGCGCCCTCACCCCATCCCACACGAAATCCTACTTTTTAAAAGAAATTAAACGCTTTTGGTACACCCGCCCCCCCCCGGGTTACTTGAGACGGGATTTTCCCCCTCGTTGACTCCCAGAGAAGCTTTTAAAATTTCTTTTTGCGTCCATGACCTCTATATTTACTTGAGATGGGTTTTTTTCCATCTCTTAATCCTATAAAGGATATATAAAAGTATATGTAAAGTATATATATAAATAAAATATATATAGATTTCAAAGTATATGCTGCCCTGCAGAGCTCTGTAGTATTTAGGCAGCATCTCTCCTCTTAATTCTATAAAAGTCTATCTGAAGTACATCTTTATTTTTATATAAAATAATGTAAAACAACATACAAATACCTAATAAAGGATATATAAAAGGACGTATAAATTACATATAAAAGCCTCTGCCCCTGCAGAGCTCTGTCCTAAAGCGGCACAAATTAAAGCTCAGCAAATGGCTCCTCTCTCAAACCCTGTGCCCGGAATATAATTTTTAGCGAGATAAATAACCTCCAAGTCTCAGATCATCGTGCCCACGATAATTAAAAGTAACCCCCCCATCACACATCCCCCGTCCCAGCAGGGACTCACCCCCCGATGCCCACGATGTATTTCATCTTCCTGAGCCGCCGCCTTGGCCGGGATGTGGCGAGGAAAAACAACAAAAAAAAAACAATTTAAAAGGGCTGAAATAAGTTTTAGCAGAACAGAACTAGAGCTGTTCCCTGCTCCCGAACCCGGCTTGGGGTCCCGGGCTCGTTCATTGAGGGGAAGGCGGATTTGGGGCGGATTTATAGGGACGTGTCCCCGCCCCGGCGCTGATGGAGGAACCTGTGACCGGCAGGAGCCCCTGGGCACATTTGGGGGGGGGGTTCAGTCACTCCTCATTCCAGGGTCACATTTTGGGAGGTTCAGTCGGTCCTCACCCCAATGTCACATTTTGGGGGGGGGGTTCAGTCAGTCCTCACTCCAGGATCACATTTTGAGGATTTCAGCCCATCCTGCTGTATCACATTTTGGGGTTCAGCCCATCCTCCTGTATCACATTTTTGGGGTTCAGCCCATCCTCCAGTGTCACATTTTGGGGGGTTCACCACCCCTCCGATGTCCCATTTTGGGGGGGCTCACCCCTAATCCCAGTGCTCCTCGTGGAAGGGCTCAGCCCTGACCCCAATATCTCATCCCGGGGTGTTCCCCCTGTCCCCGATGTCACATTTGGGACCCGCACCTGTCCCGGGCACTGATGGGGCCAAAAATAACCTTTGGCAGAGCCCTCCTTGGCCTGAATGAGTCACGGGGGAGGTGCAAATGTCACCCTGTGACAATTCCCCTGGGAAGGCTCAGGGGGTGGGGGGAGATCATCAAACCCAGTTTTTTCCTTGCTGCTTCACCCTTCCCCTCCTTTATCCCCCAATTCCCATTTATTATTTCAATCCAGAAGTGTCACAGGAAGGATTTTTCTTTAAATTTCTGCCAGGGTGGGAGGAGTAGGCAACTGAAGTTTAATTTTATCTTTTATTCCTTTGAGTTCAGCAGTTCTGAGTGTGGAGAGTGAACCCACCTGCACCGTCTGCCTTTGACTCTTTAGGAGGAAGGTTTTGAACAGTTTATTTTTTGTACATAAAGCCCTGAAACATTGTCCTCCTCCTCCACAGTTTATTCATAGAAAGAAAAGCTTTTTAAGGCAAATTTACCTGAGCTGCTTCCTCAAGGAGGTGCCTCTCCCCATGTGCACACCTTGTGCTTTAATTTGAATTATTCCACTGTTATTATATATATATGTATACACACATATATAAAAACATATTTTATTTTATATATATAATATATATTCCACTATCATGAAATTGAGGCTGTCTCAGCAGTGCCAGGTGAAGGCAGAGTTACCAACAGTTCTTTTTCCCTCAGATGTAAAGCCTATAATGTGCATTATTAAATAATACCTGGTCTTAAATCACCCTTATTAACATCCCCAGTATTTTGTGGATACTTTCCCTCAAATTATTTCTGTCTCCCCAGCTGTGTCTGTTGAGCTAAAAAACCAAAACAGAGGTTATTTTTCTCTACAAAGCTGTTTTATTTTTCTCCACAAGGCCAAGGCCCAGTGCTTTGATAAAACGAGCTGATCATGAATAAACATGAACTTCAAATTAGAAAATAATTAACTTTCAGAGGTCGAGATTCTGGAGGTCTTGCAGTGAAGATACTGAAGGGAAGAAAATAATTTTAAGGTAGAACCTGGTAAATTTATGGATGGGAATAGAGCAAATGAGCTTTCCCAGTCTTAATTATTTGTGTTTTCACTTATTACAGTCAAAATTAAGAGACAACTGGGTTGTTCCCAGAGACATCAGGGTAGTTACACTCTCACCATCAATGATAATTCCAGAGGAATTTGGAGCTTGGATTCTTGGATTTGAGCAAGCCATGGCTCTCAGGGGAGTTGGATTTCCAGCAACTGCCCAACATTTCCAGCAAGGAGTTCCCACATTGACCAAAAACCACCTCCCTGCTCAAAATTTTTGTGCCTTTCATTGCTTTTCTCTCCCACCCCTGAGCTGGGTTAAGAAGTCAAACTCCAGGGGTTATTCTACCACATTCCCAAGCTGTGTTTAACTTGGGTTTTTTTTCTGTTTCAGGCCTGAAAAAGGGGTTTTGAAGAAGGGAAAAACCCCAGGATGCTCCAAAGTTGTGTCAAGGTTCCAAGAGGACCCTGGGGGTGTCGCCTCTGCACTGGAGATCTGCTCAGCCAAATATTTTTGGGACATCCCTGTGAGTGGAACCTCTGCCCAGCTGGATTTGCCAACCCAGGAACGGGGCTCAGGGACACAGGTGGGGTTTTCAGGCTTGGGGAGAAATGAGTGTTTGGCCTGAGATGTATCCAAGGAAATAATTCATTTCCAGTGTGGGAAGCAGAGGAAGGAGAATGGTGGCAGCAAGATTTGGCTGAGTTGTTTGGGATCAGGGAATTCCAGAGTTGTCCCACTATCTCCACAAGGAATGTTAACACTCTGTTTCTTCTGCAAACAGGAGAGATGAAGGACAAAAGGCACATTTATTGTTGTTGGGTTGTTGGGTTTGTTTTTTTTTAATCTCACAGCTGCAAATCTCATTCCTGTCAATTAAAAGCTCATTTCTCCTCAGAGTAAAATCTCCTTTTCAAACCATTTTCCCCCTCACTGCCCCAGTGGATGTTTCTGCCTTTGCCTGACTTCAGTTTTCAGCTCCCTGGCTTGGTTCTCCTCTCACTGCCCAGACATCCTGTGAGGTGCTGCTCACCCCCATAGCTCAGATTCCCACATTCCAGGCTGGCCCTGCTGTTCTTTGGGAAGGGCCATGTGCCTGCCTGTATTTGGAGGTGACATTCCTGCTGCCTCCTGCCTCCTCCCCTCCCACAACCCCCCCAGGGACATGAATGGTGCCTCTTCACCCTCCCCAGCTGCCACAGACTTCCCCCAAACCATAAAAATACGAGTTATGCAAATGGCAAATGTTCAGAAATGCCTTTTTTAGCCCCTTTCCTGCCTGTTGGGCATCTGAAACTTCCTTTTTTTGGGGGCTTGTTTATCCCACAGACACATTTATCTGCCTGACACTTCACTCACACAAATGCCATTCACCACTGTGCTTGAATCAAAGACAGGGAATGTTCCCTCTCTTCAGGTTATTTTTAGAGTACTAACGTTTACCAAAAGTGAGTATTAATCTTCTTTGTTAAAACCAAGCTAAATTTAGCAGGAGCTGGTTTAAGATTCATGGAGCCATTGGGGAATTGTTTCCCTGGGATAGTTTGGGTTTGAGGTGCCCACTGACCTTTTCTGTGGCAGAATGTGACTCATTTCTTCTGCAGCTTTGATTCAGAGTTTCAATCCCTCACTGACCACAAGACTCTGTTGGTGGGGGCAGCAAGGTTGGGCCAAGGCTGCTCCTGCCAGGAACCTGCTGGAAGGACCCCAGGGGCAAGGAATGGGAGCCATTTTCCCTTGGGAATGTTGGAATTTGGGCTCACTCCTTCTTTCCAGAATACTCTGTGTGTGATTTTGAGCTGCTCCTTCTCCAGGAGCTTCCCAAATCCTCCCTGGGTTTTTACTGGAGACTAAAAGGAGGGAGAGAACAACAACTTTGGTGGAACCAGAGCAGCACAGGGTGCCCTGAGCTGGGAGGGACCCAGCAGCTCCAGCTCCTGGCCCTGCACAGGACACTCCAGCAATTCCACCCAGGAACTGCTGCAGGAAAATCAGGGCAGTGACAGGATGCAAGAATCACTTTTTCCTTCCATTCCAGGCACAAAATCTCACCCTGACACTCACAGTTGGGTATTATTTCATCTAAAGTCTGAGTTTACTGTAGTGGATGTGGTTGATTTCCTGGTATTATTTTGGTATTATAATTTAATTCCCAACCGTGTTGTTAATTGGTTTATAAAAATATAGATGCAAGAATAATGTGAGATTAAAAAAACTTGAGCCAAGTTGATGGAAAACCAAGGAAAGCAATTTTTCCATTGCTGTTTCCTAAAGCTGAGGGAATCTGGGAAAGATCAGACTCCAGAAGAGGAGTTATTTTAATAAAACACTTTGAGATGTTCATTTTGCAGTGTCATAATCTCCAGGAAGGACTCAGACTGGCTTCAAACATCAAATTTTCATCATATTTTCCACATTGGAGCCAAAGTCTAAATAAACCCAGTGACAAAAAGAGGGGAATGCAGTTTTGCTGAAGGATTAGTCTCATTTTAATTGAATATCCACAGACTTTATGGAATAATACAAAGCAAAAGTCTGAATACATATTGAACAGAGATCTAGGTCTGCTACCATCAACCACCTCATTACAAACACTGTAGAAAAATGACATTTCACACGTTTTTACAGGTGGGGTTGGGTTGAAAGGGCCCAGTGGAAAGGAAAAAACAAACCTGGAATTGTGGTTTATTGTCAAGGTGAGTTTGAAAATCCACTTTACCAGTAACATGCTGCATTTTGACTGCCAGGAAATAAGGAAATACAAAAGAGAAAACATGTGCTTTGTTGTTTAGAGCCATTTTTCCTGCCCCTCTCTCCTGCTGTGGATCCAGTCTGAGCCTGTGGCCACCAGCACCCCCTGAATTCCTGTGGGTTTTAGTCTCCAGAGCTCTGAAATAGAGGATTTGTTGCCTTTAAAACACTTCCAGCAAGGTTTCCTCATCCAGGTGTTTGCACATCTGTGAGCAAATCATCTCTGGGAAAATTGCCATGGCCCAAATCTGGGTGATTCTCCATGAAAAAACAGAGCCTGGATCTGAGAAGTGCCTGGGACAAGTTCCCAAGGAGATGAGGAGGCAAACCCTGGTCTGGAACCAACTGCACAGGGAGACACTGGATTTTCCAGGCTGAGAGTTGAAGTCCAGCCATGAATGAGGATTTTTAGTATAAAATAACTTTTTCTGCAGCTAAAATGTGACTTTTTGTGTGTTCACCACGGAAAAAAATCTCATAAAAGGGCAAATCCAAGACCAGCAACTGCTCACTAGAATACAGTGAATTCATAAATCCAATTATTGATCCCCCAGAGGTGGTTTGATGAGGCAGAAACAAGGCCTGGGGCACCTGTGGGGCACTGACCAGTCCAGCAGGGTTGTTAAAGAGATGTAGTTTATTTAATTTTAAGCTTTAAACATGTTTTTATATAAATATACTGTTCAAAGTTCTGACTTAAATGTACTTTGAGCAGCAACAGTTCAGGTTTATCCACATCAAACTGAGATTTCTCCCTCCACCTTTGGGGAAGGGACAATTTTGTATTTCTGTCCAAGTATTTGCAGGGGTTTTTTGGGGCAAGTAACACCTAAAATCACTGTTTGAAAGAAGGTAATTACAATTATTTTACATTTTCTGCTGTAAAATGTGATTTTTACCCATTTAATTTATCCTTTGTGGGCTGCAGGTTCTCCTCTATGTTGAAAAGACACATAAACATCATCCATTCATCCTTCCACCCAGGAACACAAACTGTACACTCACAAAATTCTGTTACAAATTAAAATATAGTGCATACCACTCCATCAGAAAGTGCACTTCTTGAAAAAAAACTGTTTCAAAGAACTTCTATATTGACTTTTGTGTTGAAAGAACCCACTGGCTTTGGATCTTGAAGTGAAATTGGGGATTTGTCCTTTCCACAACTGAAATTCCTTTGGGCTGAAGGAATTCCTTGATGAAATACAAATTCTCATCTTCACATCTGCTCATTCTGTAATTTTTGCCTGAAAATGAGTGTCTTTGGAAAGAAGGACAAGGGAGAAGCTCCTTTGTGTGGGATGGGAATGCTGAGGGTGCAGAGCCCCCCTGCTCCCCCAGGGCTGAAGGGAAGGGCAGTTCCTGACCCTCCACCCCCTTCCAAACCTTTTCCAGGACAGCAGCATTTCCCAGGAGCTTCTGATCTTTTTTTTTTTCACTGATTTGATGCCCAAAATCTTTCTAGAGTTGGGCTTTTATGCCCTTTGATCCATTTGATCCAGGATATTCCCAGGATGTTCCCTGGGGTTTTCATCTGAATCCATAAAAAGTCTCCAAAGAAAAGAGGGAAATCTACCTTTAAGTGTCACCAGTGGGGGACAGTGAGCTCATGGACTCTGAGACCACGAGGAGGTTTGTGGTTGTTCCCAGTGGAGCCAAAATTAATTTAATTAATTAATTTAATCAGGAAAATCCTTCCCTAATTCCCAGGGCTGCTCAGTGCCTCTGACAGAGGGTGTGGGAAGGATCCCAGGGAATTCCTGGCTGCTGCTCCTGGGAATTTCTGTCCCTTGGCAGAACCCTAATTCCCAAATAACCTCATGGGCTCCTTTCCCTTGCAGGACAAAATTCACTTCATAGAATCCCAGGGAGGTTTGGGTTGGAGGGACCTTAAAGCCCATCCAGTGCCCCCCCTGCCCTGGGCAGGGACACCTCCCACTGTCCCAGAGCTCCACCCTGCCCTTGAAATACTTTGCCAAAAATAATGATAAATAAATTTAAAATGGTACTTCTGTAAAGCTCAATGCCAGGTGATCATTGTTAACATGCCAGGGAATATGGCCTTCTTCCCATCTTCTGGGTTGATGTTGGGGGTGAAGTTCTCTGCTTTTCATGCAAAGGTCTGGTCAGTAAATACATCCATGACTGAAGTGCATGAGAACTAACATTAAAAAGTATATTTGGTGCTTCTTTGTAGCATTCAGGGGAATAAAGATCTCATCCAAAGTGGGTTTATTCACTGAAAGAGAAAAAGAGCAGCTTTGTGTATCCAGAGGAGCCATCCCTCTCTTCAGGAAAATCCTGCTTTGCCAGAATTGTCCTTGAAATATTCCTTAAGTGGTGAAAAATGCAGGTAATTCTTCATCCCCAAGAGCCTTGCAGGGGTTTTACCTGCTCATGGAGTCCCAGGAAGGTTTGGGTTGGGAGGGATTTAAAGCCCATCCAGTGCCATCCCTGCAAGGACACCTCCCACTGCCCCAGGCTGATCCAGGTCTGCCCCTGGCCTCTTCCAGAGGTGGGTTGGTAATGTGGAACTGTTGAAATGATGTCCAAATAATGTTCTTTATGGATTTCTTTCCCCTCTTTTGCCCACAGAATCCTCACAAGTCCAACCCCAAGTCTGCAGAGTTGGGGTCACTCCTGCAGCTCTTGGCCACAGAAGCTGAACACAGGGACTTCCAGCCAGGAATGTTGATGGATGAGCCCATGAGGGGAACTTCCAACATTTTAGCAGCTTGTCTCCACAGCAGGAGGCATTGGCAGGGTGATTGTCCAGGGACATGAAGACAAAGACAAGGTTTGGAAAACATTCCCATCCATGAGGCTCCTCCTAAACCCAGACCTTGTGGGGTGTGCCTTGGGAAGATGCTCTCAGGAAGGTTCTGTGGGGGCTGCCACTCCATGTGCCCCTCAGTCAGTGCCTTACACACCAGGGTGGAACAAACCAGGGCTGAAACCATGGCACTGGCTCCTGGGGATGAGAGAATTGGGCAACTGGCAACGGCTGCACCGAGGCAGCCCAGGCTGCAGGGGAGCCCAGGCCAGGGGGCACTTGGTGTTTGCAGACAGAAACACACACTGGCTGTAGAAAGGAGGGAGGGAAAAGCTCTTGCCATTGCCTGTAGGGATTATTCCCTGGGATGTGGTGGAGGAACCTGGGGAAGCATCTCAAAGCAGAACAGCTGGGCGCCGGCCAGCAGCGAGCCAGGGGGGACGATTGAAACCAAAAATAAAATCTCTTTCTGGGCTGGGGGCTAATGGACTAGAGGGTGCTCTTAACTTACTACAAGGTGTACATTTGCACTGTGTCATAGCTCTGCACAGACCATTCCTGAAACACAGCAGAACCTGCCCTAAAAAGTGCTAATCTGGGCTTGCTTTGTTTGGTTGGGATTTCTTCTTTTGTTTGTTTGGGGGTTTTTTTTGTAAGGTAAAATGTTCCCAAAAAGGTTAAAGAACTTTGCAGCTTGGAGGAGGCAGGCTCCAGGATCTTGGGAAACATGGTGACAAGGTCTTATCCCAAAAGGTCTTTGCTGTGGGTGGCTGCCAGACTGGGGTGTTCCACTCCATCCATCCATCCACTGCTTCCATTCAGGACAAACTGAGCAGGAACAGAGAGACAAGAGGTATTTTTAAGAGGAAAACTGAGGTAAAAAAAAATTATTCCCACTATGTCAAAAAAAAGTGAGGTAATCTGGGTGTAATCCCTTATAAAAGTGTACTGGGGCAAAGAGAATGGGTTTAATGGGCAGGTGCTTGGTGGTTGCTGCCAGGTTGAGGGATCCTGACCCTGTCCCAGGCTTGGCTTTGCTGCTCATGGATTACAAAGGCCATGAAATCTGTCACAGACACAAACAAGAGTAAAGTCCAGCTCAAACCTGGTTTCTTGGTCTTCTCCTGGAGGCACAGACCTGCTGGGAAGAGAATCAGCACAACAGTGAGTGAGTCTCACAAACCCATCCTCCTCTCTTTGCCCTGTTATCTCTTGGCCCAATTCAGCCTCATCCCAGGCAATTTTAATCAAAGCTCCTTTTTCTCTGAGAAAACAGCAGAAATATGCCCAGCTCCCCCTCAGGAGAGAGTCGGGCAGAATAAAAGGAGAGGCTGCAATGCTCTGAAGCCAAGGCCACGTTATCCTGGCAGAGGATTTTGGCACTTCCAACCCCCTCTAGAATTTTTCCTTCCCATCTCAAGTTCCAGCCTCAGGTCTGGAGATGTGTCCAGGAGCAGCATTTAACCCTCTGCACTGCACCAGCCCCCAGGTGCTCCCCCTGAGTGTCAGGAGAGCATCCCCAGGGCCCCAGGCTCAGCTCTGGGCTCACTCCCTCCATCCAGGGAGCAGGGTCAGGACTGACCACAGAGGGGAAGGTCAGAACATCCCAGAATTGGTGGCACACGGAGCTGGTTGGGACAGGAGAGGCTTTATCAGCTCCTGAACACCTTGGGAATGTCCTGTGGGATCCCACCATGCCCTGAGAGTGCAGAGCCCCAGGGCTGCTCCCATTCCCAAACACTGCTGGAGTTGAGCTGAAGTGGAGGATAAATGAATTAAGGTCATTACCTTTCCCTCTCAGCCATGTCTTGTTTCTCTTCTGCCCTGTAAACACAAATCACATTGGAAATCCATCACCAACAGGAGAACAGTGGGAAAGGGGGGAGAACCCAACAGATAGACCCTGGAGGGAGGGTCCAGCTCTGGTCAGCAGGGACTGATGGCCCTGGGGGCCCTCATGCTCCTGGGGGGAACAGCTCCCTGTGCTGGGCTGCACAACTCCCTCCATCCTCCCCCAGCAGCACCAGGAGCTCTTGTAGCACCTGTGCCTGACCCAGTGGCTCTCCCTTCTCTCCCCCTTGCTTGTCCTGGGGTTATCCCTGCTCCTGGCCAGTGCTTCTCACCCAAATCACCATCTAGAAAATGAAAGCAAACAAACTGCACACTAAAGGCCCTCTTCAAACCACTCCAGGAGGGTGAAGTGGCTTCTAAAGAAGCACCAGAGCTCACTCCGGGGTCAATTTGCTGCTCAAAGAGGGACAATGTGCCTGTTTTATACAGGGAGTGGTGTCTGGTGACCTTTGCTACCACACATAGTGTGTGGTGAGGATGTGTGGGGTTCAGAGGAACAGTTCCATGGATAAACAGCCTCTTGATCTGTGGAAAAATAGCCTTTTTATCAAGGTTTTCCGTCCTCCAGCTTTGGCTTATTTGGAAAAGAATTCACTGGTTTTAACACAAATCATGCCCAGAGAAACAACATCCCAAGAAAATGAACCCACTCTCCATCTCCCCTTCCCAAAATTAATTTTACCTTTCTTTTCTGGCCTTGATCCTCTCTTCTTCATATCTGCAATAAAGAGAAAACATTCTTCAAACGTTTCCCAGGCAGGATTGTTGGCTTTTCTGAAATGCAGTGTTTGTTCTGAAGGTGACAGGAGCTCTGTGTGGCACAGGGTGAGGCTCTGACATGAGGAAGAGAAGGTTTGCCCCATGCTCTGCATCCCCAGCCCATGGATTCTGACTCATGGGAAGCCTGTCCTGAGCCCAGGGTCCCTCTGGACTCACTGTAAGACGCAGTCTGGAATCTGCACGTGCTCCATGGGGATGAGCTGCTCCAGTTCCTCCAGGGTATGGACATACTGGATCTTATTGATGAACTTCACACTGGCACAGAGAGAGAAACAGTGCACCTTGAGGCCTTGGTTGGATGTTGTTTCCATAGCAAGTGATTTTTCCTGATGGAGAGGGGGAGTTTTGTGCCCCTCTGTTCCCACCTGCTCCCAGTGCTGCAGGCTGGGCACTGGGAACTGTGCTGAGATCCCACCTTGTTGTCCTGCTCAGTATCCTCAGGAGGGAAGGAGGATCACCATTCCTGCACTGCCCAGTAAATCATCATGCCCTCCCCACCAGCACAAACTCTGCTCTGCATCCAAACCACCCAAGTGCCTCTGAAAACCCTTGGAAGTGTTAGAGGTGAAGGGCAGAGGATGAACACCCTCACTTGGTCACTCCTGGCTAAAGCTGAGCTTAAAATCTGATTCCTGAGATAAAACCTGAGGGAACAGCTGGAGCTGTGGCAGGGAGGTTTAGGTGGAATATCAGGAAAAGGTGCCTCTGCCAGAAGGTGGGTGGGCACTGAAAAGGCTCCTCATGGAATGGGCACAGCCCCAAGGCTGCCAGAGCTCCAGGGACAGGGGGGGATTGTTGGGGTGTCTGTGCAGGCCCAGGAGTTTGTGATCCTCGTGGGTCCCTTCCAGCTCAGGATATTCTATGATTCCATGATCCTAAATTCCCACTCCCAAACCAGCCAGGCCTGGGAAGGTTGTGCTCACCTGATGAAGGGTCTGGATATCGCCAGCACTGTGCGGATGAACCAGGAGGGGTGGACAATGATCAGGGCTTTGAGGTTCTTACGAAGCCTTTGGAAAAATCCAGAGACAGAACATCAGATTCCAAGTGCATTTCCTGACCTGGCCTGTGCTGGGCACTAACGGGTTGTGGTGCTCAGCAGCCTCTGCTGGGGGCTTCTGAGGGGAGAAGGCAGCAGAGACTGTGAGGAGAGTCTGGAGTAACTCAGAAATCTGGGACAGAAGGGAAATTACAGACTCTGGGGAGTGAGGAAGCAGTGGAAGAGATGTGAGGATGGTGAGCTGTTGGCACAGGGTCCCCAGAGAAGCTGTGGCTGCCCCATCCCTGGGAGTGTCCAAGGCCAGCTTGGATGGAGCTGGAACAACCTGGAATGTGTCCCATGGCAGGGGGTGGAAGGGCATGAGTTTAAGGTCCTTCCAAGCCAAATCAGTGGAGATTCTGTGTGGGAAAAGGCCTGAGAAGAACCAATTGGACACAGCAGCAGGACTCTCACCTTCTGTCAATCATCTGGTAGCATTTCTTCAGCCAGCCAAGGCCTGGCATCCTCCGCCGGGGCGTTGCCCCGTTCAGGTACACGATCATATAATCCTCTGCCACCAGCAGCTCCAGGCTGCTGATCACGTACCTGGGTGAGCAAAAGGGACATGAGACTGCAAAAAACATCCCTAGGGATTCCTGAAACACCTGTGTCAGCCTGCAATGCCTCCAGCCCCTTTCTTTGCAGAGCTTGGAATAGGTTTAGGGCATTCTGCAGGATGCCCTGGGATGTGTTAGTGCAGCTCATGGGGGACACCTCAGCTGGTGAACATCCCACACATGCTCCAGCCTGGAAGTGAGTCCATCACTGGCATAATTAACCTGGAATGTTTGAATGCTTTGGACTTGGAGCTGGAGCCAGTGTCCCTCTCCCCAGGCTGCAGCTGCTCACTGGGTGTGTTTGGCCTGCACTCAAACTATTCCCAGCTGGGATTCCTGAGGCAATGACTACAGGGGAACTCTGGAGCTGCTTCCCTCACCCTCCTCTCCTTCCCAGTCACTTACAGGAAGAGGTTTTCCATGATGTAGTGGTAATCAGCCAGGTTGCTGTCTGGGAGGTAACAGGCAGCAAAGACAATGATGGCATTGAGACCTTCTCCATAGTACCCTGGGAGAGAAAAACACATCATGATGCTTCCCAGGGAAAAGTGTAAAAGCTGAGGGAGAAACAGCAGCAAAGCTGTGTTGTCAAATTTGGGCCTGGGGTGGATTTTGTGTCTCTCTGCAGCTCCAGGTGAGCTTTGCCCCTCTTTGAACCTCCTTCACTACGAGTTTTCCTCCTGGTTTGGGCTACAATGTGTATTTGGGATTCAAGGAAGGGATTTGGGGGAGTCAGGGCTGAGAGCTGGGCTGTTCCTTGGCTTTGCTTTAATTTGGGAAGCAGCACTGCCTGTGGCTGTGTGAACCTTTTCTGGGCCTCTGGAGCAGCTCAGGCACTGAGCTGGAGGGGTCCACCACCCCCAGGCCCTTCCTCACTCCCCACACCAGGCCTGAGGGTCAGGGACAGTCACTTTATTTGTTAATTCAAACACCTCTACGCCGATTAAATACTTTTAGCATAACCTGGGCACTTCTGTGCTTCTCGCCATGTAATGGTACAAGAAGCCCCCCACAAACAGGGTCAAACCAGCCCAAAGGAAGGCCTGGGGCCAGGAGCCCACTCACCTCCGTGGGTCACCACCCTCATGTAGGGTTTGATCATCTGCAGGTCGATCCTGTGCTCCTGCTCCCCGATGATGACGGTCCTCCAGAGCCGCCCGTTGGTGGCACTGCCATCCTCTGTGCCCCCGTCCCCAAACAGGTCTGCACTGTCCCCAGGCATGTTCTTGGCTGTGGCTACGGGAGTGTCATCTGGAGAAGGGACAGATCTGCCTTTAGTATGGCACAGGGAGTGGCTCTGGAGGCAATAACCCCGGGAGGGATGCTCAGGTTGTGTTCCACCTCCAGCTTTGGTTTGTGCGAGTTTTTGGTTCTTAATGGTCCTTCTCTGTTGCCAAAAGGCTACAGAAATAAGCTTCAACCTTACTCTGCTTTTCAGTTCTCAGCTGCTGATTGTGAATTGTGTCCAAAGTGCTTAAAATGGGACTAAAAAAACTTCCCCCACCCCTGCCAAATTCACCCCGACTCAGCCTTTTACCTTCCCATTCCAGCTCGTTCCCATTGCCCAGGAACTCGAGGGAATCTGTCTCATCAGGAGTTTCAATATCATCCACATTGATGTCCAGGTCATCTGGAGTGTCCAGGAAGTCATCAGAGAGGATGGAACCTTCACTCTGGTCCAGGGAAATGTTGATTTCAGGTGCAACAAGTGTCTTCCGCTTACGATGGGCCCCGTTAAAGTTTAAAGTGTTTGGGGGAGCTGGAGTTGAAAGGAAAACAACTGACAGGTTGTCCTGGTCCTGGATCCCGAGTGCAAGACATGGGGGGCCCTGTGGATGTCCCAGGTTGTGGGCTGGGGGGGGTCAGGGACTGGGGGGAGCTGGGGAAGTGGCTGGACAGATGTGCCCACACCCCTGAGGTTTTCCAACCCCAGCTTCTTGGGAAAGGTCAGGAAATTCAAATCTCTGCTGGTTCCCTCTCCCACAGGGGATTTTTTGTGGCTGTCTAACTGCAAGGTGCCATTCCCTCTGCCTTGTTTTCCTTTGGAGTCAGGAGAAGGCAGGGTGGTACTTACAGGATATGTTCTCATCTTCTGTAGGGCTTCCCAGTGATTCCATCCCTGTCTCCTCTGGCAGAGGTCTGCAGGCAAGGCAGGACATGGGGGAAAAAACATGAGAGAGAGCAGGTGATGTTTAGGAAAAGCCCTTCCATGGTAGACAGTGGAAAAAGTGGGGACCCCAGAGAAAAAACACATTGCCTCAAATGTGCTTTTCCCACGGAGAGATTCCCTCAGGGAATTTGCCCAGGAGTAGCCCAGCAACTGTGCTTTCCTCCTGAAGTACCCTGTAACCACCAAAGTATCCCTGCATTTACACCCTCATCCAGCCAAGAGGCTGGAAAATCCAGTCAGGGGCAGGGGAACAAATCCTGACCCCATAAGAGCTTGGCAACATCCTCATTCTCCATATTATCCAGTTTTTTTCTCTGTAGGAATTCCGAGGGGCAGTTCCAGTTGTGGGGCTCTTCATTAGAGCAACAGGGAACATCTTCTGTGGTCTGTGCCTGTATCCCTGTTCCCTGGCAGTGGGAGGGACAGACAGCTGGAATCCACAGCGAGGGATTCTTTGATCCCAGCAAACCTTCACATCACCTCCAGTTTGAGGCCAGAGGCATCAGTGGATTTAAAGGTCGATTTTCCTGGACAGATCATAAAATCAAACCACAGTGCATGGCTGTGACCCTTTGGAGGCTGCTGGAGTTGCTCCTGATCCATGTTGGGGTGAGTGAAGCTGGAATTTGCTCCAGTGCTGTGATGAGGAGCTTTTGCTGGAGGCTGAACCACACGTGGCCCACCCAGAGCTGGGCACATCCTGGGGGCTTTTCCCATTAATTCCAGCTGGGATTTGTGCCTGCCCCTGGAATTAGCTTTGACCCTTCTGGACCAAACCCCACCAACCCCCAAGTTCATGTTTGACAAGTTCATGTTTAAAAGGCACCTCAGTTCTGGAAGCTCCCCCTCCCCAGGGGGAAGAGCTCATGCTTCCAACTGTAAAATCCTCGTGCTGGGACAGCCTTGGGATAGAACAGGGTGGGAATTCAGAATTTTTAAGGACGAGGATGGGCCTGTGAGGAGGTTGCAATGCCATGGCTGCTGGTGCAGCACCAGGGAGGGAGATGATGGGGACAGGACACAGCTCAGCTCTGCCCTGCAAAGGCTCCTTTTGCTGCTACCACGACACTGGAGCCACCAGGCAAATTAAACCCTCTAAATATGTAGATTAAGGGCTAATCCTCTGGTTATTGTATATTTATGAGAGCTGAGGACCTGAGCCCAGGCACGTGCTCCTCGTGCTGCGCCCGGGTCCGACCCCGGCGGCTGCTGCGATGTTCTGAGCAGCCACAGAGATCCCCCGGCCCCTCCAGCCTTTCCTCCTCCCTTTTGTTCCCAGCGAGGCCTGGCTCGTTGTTTATCCTCCGGGAGCACAGTTCGGTGACACAGCATCCAAACGGGAAGGGAGGGAAGGGGGGAGCAGCTGTTCCCGGGTACGTGCTGCAGCCTGGCAGCTGATCCCTCCTCCTGGGCTCCATGTGCAGACAGCAATTCCACAACCGCAGGTGGACAAAACGCCTTCCTTACCTTCTCAAAAGCTTCTCCCTCCCGTGTAAATCCTCCTTCCCGAAAGGAATTAGCCCCAGATTCCAGATTCCCGGAGCGCAGCTGTTTTCCTAAGGGTTGGGTGCCACCATTTCACTCCCTGCTGGTCCCTGGATCCCTGTCCCGGCCCTTGCTGCGGAGCCCAATGGTCCCCGAGGGATGGGGGTGGGGGGAGAGCCTTGGGCCCGAGGGATGGGGATGGAGGGAGAGCTCCCTGACCCGAGGGATGGGGATGGAGGGAGAGCCTTGGGCCCGAGGGATGGGGATGGAGGGAGAGCTCCCTGACCCGAGGGATGGGGATGGAGGGAATGCTCCCTGACCCGAGGGATGGGGATGGAGGGAATGCTCCCTGATCCGAGGGATGGGGATGGAGGGAGAGCTCCCTGACCCGAGGGATGGGGATGGAGGGAGAGCTCCCTGACCCGAGGGATGGGGATGGAGGGAGAGCCTTGGGCCCGAGGGATGGGGATGGAGGGAGCGTGTCCGGACCCGAGGGATGGGGATGGAGCTCCCGCAGCCGCTGCTACGGCCCCATCCTGCTGGTCCCGGCGACACGGAACGTCTGGAACAAACCTCGCTGGAGCAGCAGGAGGGAGGATCCTTCCCTCCCCTCTCCCTGGGGCTGTGAGGTTCCACCTGCCAGGCAGGAGCTGCTCCTGCAGCCCAGCAGCTTTTCAGGGGGGGATGGGAATGTTGCCTTGTGCCCTCAATGAGCAGCTGATTTCCGTTTTCCCAGCTCAGATCTTTGTCTAGGATGTGGCTTTTCCTTTTTTTTTTTTTTCCCCATGGTAAGATTGGCTAATCCCAGCCTGGCAAAAATAGCTCTGCAGCAAATCAGCTGCTGGAGAGCTGCTGTCCCACATGCAGCAGCTCCTGCCCTATTATTTCAACGCTTCCAGGGGGGAAGTGGCTGGAAAATGATAATTTATTTCTTTTTATTCGGACTGGAACCCAGCTGGCCTTCCCTTGATTGCCAAGGGGCTGCTCAGGCTCTGTCTCACTGGCATCATTCCTGATTCAATCCCTCTGGAGCCTGTCCTGAGGGTTCTCTGCCACTGACCTGCTGCCTGGCCATGACCACATCCCACTGCTCTTCCCAGGTTTCATTTCCAAGCCAGGAATGGTGACACCTGTGCTTGGTGGTGAGGGTTCTGCAGGAGAAATGCCTCTGGAAGTTTGCTGCTGGCATAGAAAGCATGGGACAGAACCCTGAGCTGATGGTTGGGATAGTGCTGGGGTGTCCAGGACCTGCACCAGCTTTATCCCAGATTTTCTAGGGACCTTGGGATCTTTGTTCTCCTTTCTGTGCCTCACTTTCCTGTCCATACTTCTCTGTGCAACCTGGTCTAGTGGAAGATCCTTTGCCCATGGCAGGGGGTGTTGGAATGAGATGGGCTTTAACATCCCTTCCACCCCAAACCATTCCATGATCCCTTTCTGTACCTCCCTTTGCTTCCCACCGCATGAAACCCCTGCTAACACAGAGCTTTGGGAGAGCCTGAGCTGGCAGAGCTCCATCAGCCCAGAGGGAAATCCAACCCATCCTGGGAAGCCAAGGCTTGGCTGAGCCCACCTCGGGGCCAGCGGAAGGACAAGCTGTGTCCTGTGGGCTGGAGCACAGAGGGGCTTAGATGAGGGATGCAGCTGGAGCTGGGATGAACAGAGCCAGGCTCATCCCAGTGCTGGGCACAACAGGAGCCCCTTTCTTGGTGGGCAGGGGCTGTACGTGCCCACAGCACACACAGCACAGTGTCTGGGGGTACTGGAGCTCGGGGGGGGAGGCTGGCTGCAGCTGGAGCAGCAGGGACAGCCCTGAGAGCCCCTGAGCACTGGGGCTGCAGGGAGGGCTGGGAATGGGAGGGCTGGGAATGGGAGGGACAGCTGGGAATGGGAGGGAGGGCTGGGAATGGGAGAGCTGGGAATGGGAGGGAGGGCTGGGAATGGCCACGCTCCATGTGCCCAGCAGGATCTGGAGCTGGAGGGTTGGGAGGAACCTCTGGGTATTGCCCAGTCCTGCCAAGGCAGGGGCACACAGGAATGCATCCAGGTGGGTTTGGAATGTGTCCAGAGACATTCCCTGCCTGGATTTGAGGGACAACGCTGCAAATGGGGGAGGGAGCTCCCTCAGGGAATTCAGAGCACACACTGAGCTCACAGGGATATGTTTTGGCACCTCTGCACAGTTAATGAAGTGGCTGTGAAGGTGGAAGGTGCCACTTTGGCACAGTGTGTCACCCACAATCCATTCCCTACAAGGTTGGCACCCATTTGGATTCGTTGCATCCCATTTGGATTTGTTGCATCCCACTGGCATTCATTGCATCCCAATGACTCTGCTTCCAGCAGCAAATTCCTGCCAAAGCAGCATTGCTCTGTCTGAGGAGCCTGATTCAGAGGCTGGGAAGGAGTCCATCCCTTCTTCCCTCCCTCTCTCCCCATATCAATCCATTATCCATCAGTCCCCTTAGGCATCCATCCATCCATCCCCTCCCATAAGGATCCATCCACCATCCCCACATACATCTATTCATCCTCCTCCATATGTATTCCCATACCCATCTGCATCCCCATATCCCTTTCATCTCCCTGTGCTCCACTCTCAGCTCCTTTCCCTCCTTGCCACACCCACAGAGGGTTCCCAAAATCATCCCCAAATATTTGGAACAGCTCTAAAACCTCTGTTCTCTGGCCAAATCTCCCTGTTGGAGCTCACACTCCTGTTGTCCCTGGGCCCATGGGAAGGACCCTCACGCTCCATGCCCTGATAGTTTCTCACAGGAGAAATAAAATTATCCCTGTTTTTTGGGTTTTTTTGCAGGGAACAAACCTGGGGAAATCCTCGTCTTGCCATTCTTCCTTCACATCCACATTTTCCATTCTCAGCGTGGCTTCCGTGGTTCCCATGGTTCCCAGGGAAGGGCTGGAGGCAGCAGATCCTCAGGGAAGGGCTCAGGCTGGAGTGGGAAGGCAGAGAGGTTGGCATGGAGCATCCTGACCCGGCAGCAGGTAACAGGGAGAGCTGCTTCTTTGGCCAAAGGAGTAAAACATGGGATTTTGTGGCTACTTGGGATATTTTGGAGCAGAAGGGGGAGGTCAGGTTGGCCCTGGATCAAAGCAATGGATGTATCTCTGCTCTCTTTGGATCCCCGCTCATCTCCCTGTGGATCAGCACTGCCTGGGCTGATATCCACACAGTTTTGGCTTGTTGTTCCTCTTTCAATCCCAATCTCAATAGAAGCACCTCTGCTGAGGGGAATGAGATGTGGCTGAGCAGGAAGGACAGGGCCAGTTCCTCTCAGGCTGCCTTGGAAGTAAATTCCACGTTGTTGGCCTGGCTGGAAGTTACTGGCTTTGGTTCTGCAGAGAAATTGCTGACAGTGCTGCCTGCTCTGTGCTCCATCCCTGTGTGTCCCTGCTCCCAAAGAGACAGGGAGGAGCAGGATGGGCCCTGCTCAGGGATGTCCTTCCACACCCCTGAGGCACTCATGTCACTGCTTTGCTCCCAGGGAAACCAAACCAGACTCAAAAAAGTCGAAGCAGCTTCACTGGAGGCAGGGTGGAGGTGCATTCCCAGTCTGGGCTTTCTCCTGGCCTGGGTCAGATCCAGCAATCCTGGCTTTCACCCACCCTGACACCCCAGGGGTCCTTATAACCACAAAGAGGGTTTTTTTTCCTTCATTTGAAGGTTTCTGCTCCCAAACAGCAAAATTCAGACCTTTGCACATAATTCCTTGGGCTTGCAGCTCCCAGCAAAGTCTGGCTCAGGGCCCAGGACTAGTCCCAGCAGGGGCAAGGAGAGCAGACACACCATTGGGTCCTGTCCCAAGGGAGCAAAGTCAGGCCTGGCCTCCTATGGAACATCCTTAGGTGGAATCGGGTCCTGTGCTGGGCTTGAGCATCAACCCACCCCCTGCAGGACCCCTGGGAATGTCCCTCCTGGCTCAGCCTTGGGGTTATTGCAGGGACTGGCTGGACAGGGATGTATTTTTGTCAGGATAAAGGATTTAGAATGATTTCCTGAGTGGATGAGGCTGCTCTGTCTCTCTCCCAGTGCCTGGGAAACAAGCACTGATGGGAGCTGCACCATTGCCATGCAGCTCTTCCATTGCTTTCCAGTGCTTTTCCTGCTTCCCTTGGTGATGATCTGGAGGAGATAAATCCGGGTGCATTTGCTTTAAAGGAGTGAAGCTACACAGAGGCCTGAGTAAATCCAGCCTCCCTGTGTATTCCAGGTGCTGGAATCAGCAGAAGTGCTGCCTGTCAGCATTGCAGGGCTCCCTCCTGCCTGCATCTCACAGAACCCAGCCCGGGTTCTGCCCCCAGCCCACAGCTGCCTCGCGGGCTGACACCTGTCCCCATTTTTGGTCTCCCTAAACACGGATTAAATAGAGACTTTGGGGCTCAGAAATCCCACCTTCCCCCTCCCTCCCTCCCTCCCTCCCCAGCAGCTGCTTTCCGCCAACCCCGGAGGCGTCATGGAGGGAGGGAGGGAAGGACAGAGAGCAAAGCCCGGGCCGGAGGACATGCCCAGCATCCGCCCTGGCCCGGGCGGGGCCGCACTCACCGCTGCTGCTGCTCAGCGAGGAACAAAAGGTGATGCTGCCCTTCTCCCAGCTCGGCATTCCTCCCGGCGGAGCCTCCTCAGGAGCTCCGGCCCCTGGATGCGGAGGCAGCTGAAGGAACGGGGGGATGCATCGAGCTCGGCTTTTCTCACGGCAGCCGCTGCTCTTCCTTGGGAAGAGGGAGGGATGGAGGGAGGGATGGAGGGATGGATGGAGGGCAGTTATTTGTATTCTTCCATGGCTGCTGCTTCCTCTGCTGCCTCCCTCCCTTCCAAGGTATTTTATTGCGATTTTCCGCCCGCAGCTGGCTAAGCCTCTGCCCTGAGGCAGATAATTCCCTGCTTTTGTGCGTGAGGATGGCGGTGGCAATGGGAGGGGAGTCTGGAGGAGGAGGAGAGGAGCCCAAAGCACCCCCTGCCAGTGCCAGAGCTCCTCCAATGGGCTGCGAGGGACCAAATATCTGCCCGCACTCCTCCTCTGGGGGGATGATGCTGCCGGGGCCGAGCGCTCCCTCTTCTTGCAGCTTTGAGTGGGAGACAGGGATGCCCGTCATCCTGGCCCTGGAACAGAGGTGGGAGGTGGAGAGGACTGGGAGGGATTTGAATGTGGTGCCTCATTCCCTGAGAAAGTAAAAGGTGGATTCAGGGTGCTGTGGGATGCAGGATTTAATGGTGCCCCTTGCAGGGATGATTTGGAGCCAAACCTCAGGCACTGCTCTGGGATCTCGATGGACAGACCCAACAGTCCTGCTTATCCCAGGAGGAGGAATCCCTTCTCCCAGGATGTCCCTAACTGCATCCAGAACCTCAGCCTGTTGCTGGTTCCTTTGCAAATCTAAAGGTTGAAGGAAGATGTGACTTGGGCTGACAGGAGGGGGGAGCCAGGGCCGGCTCTGACCCCAGGGAACAAGGCACAGAACAAGAGGAAACGGCCTCCAGTTGTGCCAGGAGAGGTTTGGGCTGGAAATTAGGGAAAGTTTTTTCACTGAAAGGCTTGTCTTCAATAATTCACACAAGGAGAAAATCCTATAGAGACCAATTGGGAGAGCTGGGGGTGTTCACCTGGAGAAGGGAAGGCTCCAGGGAGAACACACAGACCCTTCCAGAGCCTGAAGTGGCTCCAGGAGCTGGAGAGGGGCTGGGGACAAGGGCTGGGGGAACAGGACACAGGGAGTGGCTTCCTTCTACCAAGGGCAGAAGAGATGGGATGTTGGGAAGGAATTTTCCCTTGTGAGAGAAGCTGTGGCTGCCCCATCCCTGGAAGTGTCCAAGGCCAGGCTGGAACCACCTGGGATAGTGAAAGGTGTCCCTGCCCAGGGCAGAGGATGTGACTGATGGGCTTCAAGGTCCCTTCCAACCAAACCATCCTGGGATTCTCTGTTAAAAGCCAACAGAAGGTCCATGAGGACAGGAAATACCAGGGAGTCTGTGACACTTTATGGCTCCAAAGTTAATTGCCAAAACCTTCAGGGTAATCTCTGGTTAATATTTGCATTTTACCTTCATTTTTACATGAAAAATGTTCTTTTCATGTTTCCCAAGACCGACATCCCGTGGCAGCACACGTATGGAATGGGAATGCCATCTGCTGGCTGCTGTCCCAGCCTTGGGGCAGGTGTTCCCTGTCCAAACCCCTCAGTCCGATCCCAGAGGAATTTCATTGAGTGCACAGTGAGGGAGCTCAGCTCTGCCTGCCAGGGAAAACGCTTTTGTCGGGACTCCCTTTCCCGTCGGGATGCTGGTGTGCAAAGGCTGCCCCGGCTGATTCCCCAGCGCTGCAGTTCCCCAGGGATCGTGTGATGAGCGCAGCTCCTGCAGAGTCCTGCAGAGTCCTGCGATCCCCAGGCTGCTGCAGGCTCACGTCCTTCTTTTTTCAAGCAGCCTTTACACCCTTTTCCAGTCTCCCATCTCCATGGGCCCTTTCCCCCTGGAATAACGAGTTTGATGTGACCCGATATTGCCATTTTCCCACCTGTGAGCCAAACACCCCCACAGGGGGAGGATGTGACACTCGGAGAAGGACACAGCCTGTCCTCTGAACAGCCCCCTTCTCTTCCCGGCATTTGAGGCTCATTTTTAGGCAGTGCCGAGTGGGACATTCCCCCAAAATTCCTTTCCTCCCTGGCTAAACCTGGGATAGACCTCACCGGCTTGTTCAGCGCTGCCGGTGATTTTGTCCTTACAGCAAATCCAGCTGTTCCAGCTGCGGCTCCAGCGGCGGCTCCAGCGGCAGCTCCAGCGGCGGCTGCGGGCGATGCTCCGGGCGGGCTCCAGAGGTCCCCGCGCACCAGGAGATGGATGAGGGGAGAATCCTGCGGGATTTCTCCGAGGAGAAACCAGGAATGGTAAGCTCACCCCCAGCCCGGTGGCCCTTGAAGTCGGGCCGAGATGGTTTTCTAGAAGTCGGAGTCACGGACTGGTTTGGACTGGGAGGGACCTTAACGCTGCTCCGGTGTCACCCGTGGGCAGCGACTCTTTCCACTGCCTCCAGTTGCTCCAGCCTGGCCTGGGACACTTCCAGCAGTGGAGCAGCCACAGCTTCTCTGTGCCAGGGCCTCCCCACCCTCCCAGCCAGGAATTCCTTCCCAGTATCCCACCTCTCCTGCCCCCTGGCAGTGGGAAACCATCCCCTGTGTCCTGTTCCCCCAACCCTTGTCCCCAGTCCCTCTCCAGCTCCTGGAGCCCCTTCAGGCTCTGGGAGGGGCTCTGAGCTCTCCCTGGACCCTTCCCTTCAGTCCCAGCTCTCCCAATTGGCTCCAGGGCAGAAAGTCCCCAGACCTTGGAGCATCTCCGTGGCCTCTTGGGGATTTGCTCCAAGTCCTTCAGCCACTGGAGCCCAGGGCTGGGGCAGCTCGGGGGGGTCTCACCTCTGCCCCCAGCCCTTGCTGTGGGAGGAGCCCAGGACACAGAGGGATTGCTGGCATCTCAGCCCTTGGCCTTGACTCTCAGGGTGTTCCCATGGGCTCCCTCCTCCAGCTTTTCCAGGTCAGGGATTGATTTTTTCCAAGGATGGAGACTCCAAAACAAATCCGCTCCAGCATTTGGCCACCCTTAAGTAAAAAAAAAATAAAAAAATTAAAAATATAAAATTTCTCCTCTGTTTAAAGGGAATTTTTGCATCTCAACTCATTCCTTTACCTCTTTTCCACTTACTGGGCACCACTGGGAAGAGTCTGGCTCCAATCACTGGATGCTGGGCCGGGTGAAATTACGATGAAACATTTGTTTGTAGGCAAAATAAAAGTTATTTTGGTTCCTTTGAAATTATTTACAACTTGAACCAAAAAAAAAAAAAAAAAAAAAGGAGTATTTTGGGGCTGAAAAGCTGCAGGCTTTGTTTGAGATATGCTTGAAATTAAATTCTTTGACTTTTTATTAGACTGTGGCATTCCCCACTTGAAATCTGCCTGCCTTTAATTAAAGAAAGCAGGGGACCACAAGTGCCTTCAAAGATGCTTTTGCAAACAGAGAAGTGTTTTATTTTGGGGAGAACAAGATGTTTTCATTGTCTCCACTTAAGGAAAACAAAATGTTTTGCTGGGACAAATGGGAAGGTTTCATTCTGGGTTGACCTAAAGAAAAAATAAATCTTCCTCTTGCTAATTTTTTAATTTGATCCCAAAGCTGTTTGCACAGTCCAGGCTTCACCTTGAGGAGTCCCTGGGAGTGTCCAAGGCCAGGCTGGAGCAGCCTGGGCCAGTGGGAGGTTCAGTTCCAACCCTCTGGGGGAAGAACCTTCCCCTGGGGTCTCCCCCCATCCCCTGAGCCCCCAGGGCTCAGCCTCCCCTTCCCAGGCTCTGCTCTGGCATGAAGCCCCCCTGGCCCCCAGTGCTCCTGGAGCTGTGTGGAGGAGGAGAGGCACAGCCACATCCCCCAGGAACCCTTCCTCACCCTCCTGCACCAGGAAAGAGGGTCTGGGGTCCCAAATCAACTCCAGAGAGAGAAAGCAGCAGGTGGGGGTTATTTCACCCCCCACTTTAGGTTTGAGGCCGTGGATCAGCCCCACAAAAGCATCTGGGACAGATCATGGCCCTGACCTGGGCTGGTGTTTATGTGACAAGAGGCCACCCAGGCCTGACCTGCTCCAGGACCTGTTTGCATCTCACCAAGAACAAAACTTCACCCACACCCTTCTCCCTGGGACCCTCCCTGACCTCCTGTTTGACCTCCCTGGGCACAGAACCACAGGGAAAGGCACAAACAGAGCTGTCCAAGGAGCTTTTTTGGGGTGTTTTTGCTGACCTGGGGCTGGCCCTGGCTCGGGGAGGGGGGTGTTTGTTGTCCAGGTCACTGTGGTGGGAGGCAGCCTTGGTTCCACCCACACCTGCCCCACTGGGTGGGACTGGCTTGGAGATGCTTCAACTCCTGGATTAAGGCACAGCCTGGACAGAAGGTGTTTTCTTACCTAGTTATAAACATTTGTTCCTGCTGCAGTTCCCAAGGCAGAGCCTCAGCACAGTGGTGACAGCAGCATGATAAATCCTGCTTGCAGCCCATGCCCTGCTCAGGGAAGGCCATCCCTTGCTCTGGGATTCCCAGGCTGTTGGCAGGTCCAGGCTGAACCCCCCTGGGACCTTGCCACTGCTGTGGGAAGGGTTAATAAGGGCTTGGCTCTGCCCTCCCCTTCCCATGTGCTGATGAATTGCAGCCAGGTGTCCCTGCAGTGTCTGGGAACACTTAGGCAGGCTTCACTCTGCAATCCCAAGTATGGATAAATATTTGCACCTCCGTGGCTCTAAGACACCTTGGAGATATGAAGGCAATTACTGGGGGAGTTCTACACCAGGGGGAAGACATGGATTTCCTGGGGAGCAGAAGGGGTTCAGCAGCAGGGAGGACTCGTGGGCTCCCTGTGCAGCTCTCTCTGGGTGGTCCTGGGGAGGGTCCCGGGGTTTGGGGGGCTCCAGGTGGGGGTCATCCCAAGGCACCTCCCAGGGAACCCAAACACACTCCCACTGGTATTTGGCTCCACAGTCTGTGGGCTGTGGGTTCCCCCAGCCACAGATTTACACAGGAGGAGGAGAAGTGCAGAATGCAGAGGCAAAGCCCCTTCCTTGGGATGCCCTGAGGAAAGGCTCAGCCACCCCAAAGATCTGATTCATCCCATGAGTTCCTATTTCCATCCTGGTGTGGTTTAATTGTTGTCTTGTTCTCTCTTTCCCTAAATTAAACCAAAGATTTACAGCTCTGACTTTCCCCCTTGTTCCTGAATTTCTGACTTTCAGCAGCATGTGATGGGTGCAAGGATGACAAAAACCCAGTGTCTGCCCAGGACAATGCAGCTTTTCCAGGCTCCCTTCCTACCTGGAGTCAGCTACCTGCTCTTCTTCATGTTTTATCATAAAATCAGGCTGGAGAGATTGGAAAAGACATTTACCATCATCAAGTCCAGCTGTTAAGGTTGGAAAATCCCCCGAGACCACCAAGCCCAACCACCCAATGGTTCTGCTGATGCTCCTCTGGCCATTTTTTGTTTTTCTTTGTAATTTTTTTAGTCTTTTTTTTTTCTGTGTTTGGGTCTGAAAATTATATGGAGACTAAGCCACACAAACTAAAACCCACCCCAGAGGTTGGGGTGGCCTCAATCCCGAGATCTCTGGGCTGCAAAATCCCAATTATTGGGGCAAATAAAGAGCCTCACAAGAGAGCTTTTCCCTCCAGAGTGGGATGGAGTTGCTCTGCACCTCTGGGGAGTCTGTGGTGTATTAAAACTCTCTTAATAACTTCACAGGCATTTCCACAGTCAAGTGATCATAATAAAGCTCATAAAGCACAGTCCAGCACTGAGTATTTATGAATTATTTGACTTAAAGTGGAGAGGGGGATAAAAAAAAAAAAAAAAGGAAAAGAAGGAAAGACCTGGGCTGAATTAACAGCTCTGGGAGAACCATAAATTGAGGGCACTCATATTGCAGAGGGTGATTCTGTGTGTGCAATAAAAGGCACATTTACAGCTTCGGTGCCTAAATTTGGGTTGGATGTTTTTGAAGAGAAGAGCTTTGAAAGGGCTTATAACTTTCCTCCTTTCATTTCAGGGTTTGCTCAGAGAGAAACACCAGTTGTTCTGAGGCATGAAGGGAGGGATGAGGTGGGAGAGCTGGGAAGAGCAGGTGAGGAGGGAGCAGGAGGATGCTCCAGATCCAAAGAGAGGCTCAGCCTGGGGCTGAGCAAACCTTGGCCTTGGGGGCCACATCTCCCATTCACTGGCAGCAAATAGAGGTGATCCCAAATCCCTCGTGCCCAGAGGCATTTCTGGGTGCTCTTCCCTTCCTGGGAAGGCTGGGGAATTTGTCTTCCCTCATTTCCCAGCCTGAGGTGGTGTTTTCCCAGGGAGATGAAGTGGAGGGAGTCAGGAATACCTGGGGCAGGGCTCATTCCAGGCCCCTGTTTCCCCTGGATTGGAAAGGAGGGGGGTTCTGCCCTTTAGCAAACTGGGAGAGAACATCCCTCCCATCCCTAGGAAGTGTCCACAAGGGACTGGGAAGCATTCCCACCTCTAGGTGAGAGTGAAGCTGCTCCAGGATGTGCCCTGGGTGCAGGATGAGAGGCTGTGCCTTCCCTGGAACCTGGAGCTGGGGAGGGAATGGAGCTTCCAGAACAGAGCTCTGATTCAAGCAGCAGGAATGCAGACACCTCCCTCCTCGTTTTGGGGGGATTTTGCTGCTCCTCTGCTCCATCCCAGGATCAGGGAGACCCAAAACAAAGACCCAGCTCATAAATCCTCATAAATTTTCTTCTCTCTGTCAAACAGAGTCATCAAATCCCCTCCAACACGTTTTTAATTGGGTAACTGGGGGCTCTAATGCTCCTTCTGGGACATCTGCTTGCAGGGAGATGCTGGCTGCCATTCCCAGCCTGGAATCACTTCCAGCTCTGGATCTCTGGCACCACATGGAGCAGCCCAGGGGCTGCCTGGGGCTGGATGTGCTCCCTCCACAGCAGGGCTGGGGATGTTCCTCCCCTCCCTCCTGGAGTATCACAGGTAGGGAGTGAGGGGTTGTGAGGTGGTGCTAAAATCCGTGGGAATTCCCAGGAAACCACTGGGATAAATCACCTGAGGGTGGAGGCACCTTTGGCTCTTCCAAGTTTTGAGGTGCCCAGAACACAACTTTGGCACACAATGGGGATATTCCCTTCACAGGCAATCATAGAATCATTAAGGTTGGAAAAGACCTCCAAGAACATCAAATCCAACCTTTTAACACCCCCCTGCCCATGAAATTCTGTTTCTGGGAGCCTTGCATCTCTTGGGTTCCATCCCAGCCAGGATGATGGTCATTAATTGTGGGGGATTTAGCTGTTCCTGACATCCTCAGAAAAGTCTAATCCTGGTTTGGAGCTTCCCACATTCTTGGCCTCTCCACATCCTCCTTTCCCTGGGAATTTTCCCCTCAGATCAGAAAACTGAGCTGTGTTCAGAACCCCTTTTTCTGCCCCAAACCTTCCTGCTGGGTTGAAGGAGCTGCAGTGGGAGCCCACAGGGGTGGGGGGCAGGGGGATTTGGGGGCTTTTTGGGGCTTGGGATGTGAATGAGCTTGTGTCTGGAGACAGAAGGGAGCCCTGTCCTTAAAGAAAATAATAACTGGGAGGAAAGACCCTTGTTTATTCCTATATAAAATACTTAAGTGCTGACCTCCTCCCTCTCCTCTCCCCCACCCTGGGTGCCCTGTGTGCAGGGTCCTGTGCAATCCTGCCGAGTTTTCCTGCTGTGACACTGATTCCTGATGGATTTCCCTGCTGGGAGGCAGAAAATCCTCGGTGAAACCCTGGCAGAGCTGATTGCAAAGGCTTCCCACCTCGGGTCCCAGGAGGTTGGGACATTGATGCTGCTTGGGGACGATCCTCCAAAAGTCCTTTCCAAGTCTTTTTTTAACCTTAAACCAGACATCTTCAGCTCTGGGTTAAATTATTCCTCCACAGGCTGAGCACAAGAGGAGCAGGTAATTGGAACATTTTTGAACAATTGCCCAGATCAAATTTTTTAAAGAGGAAACCTCTGTGAGTGGGTTGTAAAGAAGGAACCTCTGTGGATGCAGAGGGGAAAACAGGGCTGGAATGCTTTGATTTCTGAGTGGGGCCAGGGCTGCCCTGGGAGGAGCAGGTCCTTGTCCAGCCTACACAGAGCCAGCGAGGCTGGGCTGGGCTGGGCTGGGCTGAGCTGGGCTGAGCTGGGCTGAGCTGGGCTGGGCTGGACTG
>VXBA01000324.1:108739-124044 GCA_013399895.1 Serilophus lunatus
CCACCACCACATGTGGAGTGAGGTTCTGATGGGGTTTGAGTGAGTGCAGCTGATCATCCAAAAATATCTTTTCCCCTCCCAAGAGTTTTTATTCCCCCAGCTCAGGCTCCAAACAGCAGAGGGGGATGTGCAGGGGAGGAGCTGCTCCAGGTGTGGGGCACAGCAGGTTGGAGCACCACCAACTGCAGGGAGTTATGGACAGAGCCAGAACCATAAACCATGGAATGCTTTGGGCTGGAAGTGACCTTCAAGCTTAAAACTTTAAACCCTGGGCCATGGGCAGGGACACCTTCCACTGGACCAGGCTCTCCTTGCTGTTCCACCTTCTGCATTAATCCCTTTCCAAGCAGTCAGGCAGAAATCAGAAGAGCTGGGGGCTGTGCCAGCCCCTTCAAAGAGCTGCCCTGAGTCAAATCTCTGGGCAGACAAAGTTGTGTGGGGCTCACAAAACATCCAGCACCTTCCTGGCAGAGTCACAGTAAATGAGAGTGAGTGAGTGAGTGAGTGAGTGAGTGAGTGAGTGAGTGAGTGAGTGAGAAAATAAATAGTTGCCCTGGTCTCCTGGGGAAGGGGGAGCTCCTGGCCTGGCTCATTCCCAGCAGTGCTGCAGCAGCCCTGTGCAAAAGGCCTTGGGAAAACTGGGCAGGAGGGGAAATCCTCAATATTTCAGCTGCTGGAATCAGGGGGAGATGGCTCTGAGGAGGGTGGGCCCCGAGGTGTTCTGTGCACGTGTCACAGACAGGGACAATGCCCAGGGTGCTCCAAGCCCCCTCCAGGGATGGGGCAGCCAGAGCTGCTCTGGGCACCCTGTGCCAGGGCCTGCCACCCTCCAGTCAAGGGGATTTTAGGGCTCTGCCTTCCAGCCAGGATGAGGCTCGTGGGGTGCCCCAGGCCCAGCTGGAGCCTCTGCTCCCAGGAGGAGAAGCCCAGGGGCAGGTGGCTGGGCAGAGCAGGCTGTGCCCTCCTTGCAGCTGCTCCTGCTGCTTGCCCACCCCACTGGGACACACTGGGATGGGCTCCACCTTCCCCAGGAGCCAGTGGCCACTTCTGTGCCTGCACAGCTCCGTGTGGGAGCTGCTGGAAGGGGACCCACGAGGGCAGGAGAAGTATTTCTGGAGGGCTGCCCTCACCAGAAGGGACTGTTGGCAGCCACCAGCTAATTCTGTTTTCACAAACAAAGCAGAGGAGATAAAAGCAGCAGCTTCAGCTGCCTCTGCCTTCCCCTTGGAGCATCCCTGCACTCCCAGCCCACATCTGGAGCCCACTGGGGGCAGCTGCTGGGAGGACAAGGCTGGGGACCAGCTGAGCCTGGTCCTGGGGAGGGAGCCCAGACAGGGCCCAGTTTGGGCTGGAAGCTTGGAGCAGATCCCTGGAATCACACGGGGGCATTTTGGGGTGTCCTGTGCAGTGCCAGCAGGAAAAAATGGATGTTGTGTTTGCTGGGGGGCAGTGCCCACACCTGCTCCGTGCTGCTGTGCAGCTGCACACCTGGAATCTGCAGGAAGCAGCTCATCCAAAGGGTGCTTTGGGAAGGGGTGGCCAGTGCCTGGTAAATCCCAACCTGCCCCTTCTCTGGTTCGGGGGTTTGTCTCACACTTTGGGGGCTGTGCCTCGTGTTTGCAGCCCCTGAGACCTGGGGGTCCCTCCCAGGGGCTGAAGGTGAGGCAACAGCCATGAAGGGGCTCAGGGAGCTGCTGTGGGGGAGATGGAAATTTGCTGCTGGAAACCACCTCTGCCTCACCCACTCTGCCCCCACCAGCCCCTCCTGGTTACCTGGACCCACCTTGGGGCCTCAACTCCCCAAACCTCAAAGGTTTTACCCTCCTGCTCCCATTCTGAATGTTCTTTGGCCTCTGGCCATTTTCTGAGGGCTCTTGTTTTTGGTGGAGCCCCACAGCAGACAAGTGACAAATCACCCTTAATCCACCTGAGCTGATAAATCTCTTGGTAATCCCTGCCCAGCACTGCTCCCCTCCCACAGACCCCCCTGGGCCCATCCATCAGTGTCTGCAGCCCCTGGGTGCCTCCTGGGCCAGGGCTGTGCAAGGATGGTCCCCCATCTGTAAAAGCTGGGGACCTCCCACAGCCTCCCAGTGACCCCAGGGAGGGGGTCAGTGCACTGAGTACCCTGGGGGAGAGGGCAGCTCTTCATAGTTACATGGCAAGCCATTAGCAGGGAATATTTTATCCACTCCTGGCCAGGGATGGAGGCCTGGGACAGTGGAGGGGCTGTGGGAAGTGTTGGAGCTGCCCCTGGGATGCCTCAACATGTTCTGTTTGTCTGTCCATGCCTGTGGCTGGGTCATGCATCCCCTTCTTCACGTCAGGGGATGAGAGCAGTGGGTGCAGAAGGTGTTCAGAGAGGGAAAAAGGGGTTGGATCCTTTCCTTTTGGATTTTAAAGCCAGAAAAAAGGCTCCCAAACCAACTCCTGGTTGGTGTGGTTTACCCAGCTGGTCCCTCTGTGGGTCGTGTCCTTTCCCAGGCCCAGCTGGAGGATGGAATTGTCTTTTCTGGATTTAAAATCAACTCCTGTGAGCCTCCCCCAGGTGCTGAGCACAGCTCTGAACATGGAAATGGTCAGATCTTGTTTTTCCAGAGGAAAAGGGTTGGAGAGACTTTGTGTTGGACGTAGAAAAGGGGCAGGGAAGGAGTGAAGGTACAGCAGGGCTTTCCCATCAGAGGAGTGGTGATTCCCCTGAAGGCAGGGGAGACACAGGAATGTGGGTGCTGGGTGGCCAGAATTGCTGGATTTCCTTAGGGAATGTCACAAAGAAGAAAGCAGAACCAAACTAAAGAGTGGGATTCCAAACTCCCTAGTGTTTTATCCCTAAATCTTCATCCCTCTGCTTCCCAGCCATCAGGAATGTCCAGGCACAGGCTGGAACAGCCTCCAGGGGCAGGAGGAGGCTGATCTCACCTGGTTCTGAGAGGCTGAGGAAAGCACATTCCCAGAGCCAAGAGTGTGGGTTCTCCCTCTTTCCTCTTGTCTCCAAGCCCAGGATGGGAAGGGCTCATGGAACATGGAAGAAATGCTCCTGTTGGCCACACCCCCATTGCTGTGCTCCAGGAATGACCCCCTTTAACCCAGGCCCTCTCCCACCTCACCCACCAGGGCTGTTTGCACATCCCCACAGAGCATTTGTTCCTTTTGAATATCTGGAACTATCGGGATTGTTTGTTCCCAGATGGATTTTGGAGGTGCTGACACCATCACATGCTGATTACTAAGCCCTGAGAAATGTGGGATCTTGGCTCTTGACCTGGGAAAGAGTTGATGATTTCAAGGAATGGGCAGGACAGGGACAGCTGGGAGGAGCAGAGCACCATGTGTGGGGCTGCTCCTGGAGCAGGGGTTGTCCCAGAAAAAACACAATTTTTTGCTGAATGTGCAGATATATTTGGGCATGCTGGAGACACACAGCATCTCAGATTCCCAAAAAAAAAGCCTTGGTTCTTCCCCAGAGCTCTGGAACCTTTCAGTGCCTTGTGTGAACGTGGCCTGGGCAAGTGTGGCTCAGCTCTGGGTGCAGCAAGAGTGGTTGTTGGTTGGTTTTCTGTTTTCTCTAGAAGCAAACAGCACATTCTTGAGAATACAAAGAGCTCCCAACCTCCCTGCACCGCCCTGGGGCTGCAGCCCGAGGGGATGCCAACCCCACGCTGCAGCCCCAGCGTCCCTGCTGACTGCAGAGGGCTCTGCACTCATCAGTTTGTCTTTCATGGCTTTAATCTTCCTGCTCTGCTGTTGCTGGGTTGTGCCATGAGCCCGGAGGAGCAGAAAGCCATTCCTGGGTGGCAGCCAGGGCACGTGGTTACACAACGAGGCACCGACAGCACTCTGAGCATGTGGGGACCCGGGGTGTGCTGGGAGGCTGGGCCCCTCCATCCCCCTGCTCCCATCCCCTGCTCTTGGAAACCCCCAGCAGGGAGAGGGCTCCCACCAACACGGGGTTTGTGTCTGTGGGGGGAAAGGCTGGGGGTGACAAGGGGCAGCAGCACCATCGAGTCTGGACCAGGGACCCCCACCCCACCCACTGCAGCTCAGCTGCACGGCCAGGATTGCCACTGGGCCCTCTTTGCCTGCTGTGGATCATCTCCCACAACATCTCTGCTCTTGGAAAGCCTCGACGAAATGTTCTGCAGGAGCTGAGCAGAGAGGAACTGGAGACCCCAGCTGTGAGGATCCCTGGTGAGTCTGCACAAAGGAATTCTGCATCCCTCCCCCTGCTCTTCCTCTTTGCAGCCTCCTCAGAGCCACTGCAGCAGGGAAGTGTTGGGCTGTTCCCTGGTAGGCTCTGCAGAAGCTTTTTGAAAGAACTGGAGGAACTGAGAGACCTTTCCCAGTTAATTTTAATGCAAACACAAACTCCTTGCTTCCAGCAGAGACCTGTCCCTGATGGGGCTGTGAGCTGTGTCCCTGGCCCCTTGGAATCTGCCTTTTCTTGGGGCAGGGTGTCAGATTAGAGAAAAGCTGGGGCCCTGGGCTGTGGGTTTATTCCCATTCTCCACTTGCAGTGGGGAACAGAGCCAGGACACAGGTCTAAGCACTGTCCTGTTCTCATCTGACACAGCCCCTGCAGCCTGGGCCAAGTGTGTAGCCCCTCCAGCACCACCCAGAAGGGTCCAAGGACAGCCCAGGGCAGGGAATACTCCCAGCAAAGAGCCTGGATGTGGCTGAGTGAGAAGCAGTGGGGTGGGAGCCAGGCTGGGTCACTTGGCTCTGGGGACATCAGGGAGTCTCTGGCCCATTTATCCAGAAATGTCCATGAATCCAGGCTGGAAAAGCCCTCCAAGGTCATCAAGTCCAATGATGCTGTGCCCAGTCCCCACCCTGAGCACAGAGTGCCACAGCCACTCCTTCCTTGGGCATCTCCAGGGGTGGGGATTCCAATCCTCCCCAGGTTTAACGACCCTTTCCAGGGAGAAATGCCCCCTCCAGCTCGAGGCTGGTCCTTGTCCTCCAGGGCAGCCAGGGCAGGAACCAGGGAGCTCCTCCCAAGCACAGTGGTTTTGTCTTCAGGATCTGGGATCACCAAAACCATCCATCACGAAACAACTCCTCGTGTCAACCACTCCCAGTCCTGCCAAGTCCATCCCTGGGACTTTTGTTCTGTCCCTGCTCCAACCCCACACCAACCTCTGGGACTGAGCGATCCCCCACGTTCACCACTGGCAGCAGTTCTCACCCCACAGCCTCTCCAGGGCCTCCCCCCACTTCTCCCTTTGTTCCATTTCTGTTCATTAACCCTCCCCAGCTCAAGTCCCTCCTGGTCCTGGTTTCCAGAGTCCTGCAGCTCAGGGTTTCCCCCTGGGCCACTCAGTCTCCCAGCTGAACACTCCTGTGCCATGGGAAAGGGCAGGAAGCCACAGTTTGCCAAGGATGGGATTTCTGGCCAGTGCTGAACATCTGGTCCCCTCTCGTGTGCAGAAGTTGTGAGACCTCATCTTGCCCAGGGTGAGCCCCCCATGAACTGTGGCCCCACCCCTTGTGCCACGGGGCTCTTTTGGGTTTTACCTTCTGGAAGAGGGAGGACAGGAGTGACCCCCAGCAAACACCTGCTGGGGGGGCCTGGAAAGCAAACCCTCCATTTTCTCCTTTCTCACCCAACCACCTCCAGCCTGTGTGAAAGTTCTGTCTGGGACTTCAATTCCAGACCAACAGTCCCTGTTTGCAGCTGACTCCAGTAACACATTAAGGCTGTTTTCTATCCCAGCCAAGTGCGAGGCTGGGATTATTCTCCCACAGTTTTCCTTGTTGGGACATAATTTTGAGAAACTCCAACAGATTTTTCTCACTGGGAAGGAATTCTGAAGAATGCTGGAGGTAATTTTGAAGCTCCAGCTGAGCAGTGGGGGTTGGACACTCTGAGCATCATCCCATTTCTTGCCTTATCCCTTTTTCCATTGCAAAATGACCAGAGGAACCCAGAACATCACCTGTGAGCTGGGATTTAAAGGCTGGGGCTCAAATAAAAAAACTTGACTTAAAGCAACAAAAATTTGCCACTTACACCCTGGAAGGTGACAACACACTCCTCATCTCCAAGGAACTCCACCCAAAATCATCCCTGAGCCCAGCCCAGCACATCCCAACTTCACATTTTCCCCTTCAACTGCTGTTTTAATTCTAATTGAGTTATTTTAATGCTCTTGGAGGAACCACATTTTCCAAGCAGTCCTTTCCCATTTGGTCCTTAAACTACATTTTGTCCTTTTTTTTTTTAATTAATTCTTAGACAGGCTGGCAGCTGGATTTGGGCTTCCCTTGTGTTCTTCTCGTGGAGATTTATGACTCTCCAAAGATTCTTCCTAAAATATTTACAAAGTGGAGCTCAGAGGGGGGATGTTTGACTCCTGAGGCTGTCAGGACTCTGGGTGGCACAAGGGGGGAATATAAACAGACCTTTTTTTCCACTCCCCAAACCCCCACCACAAACCTTTCCTTCATTTTGCCTCTTCCTCCCCTAGTTTTTCCTCATTTCCAAGCCTGGTTGGTCGTTGGCTTTGCCTGGAATTGGTTTTTTTTCCCAAAGAAATCCAGGAAATGATTCCTGTTCTCACATGGGCAGGGGGTAGTTTAACCTACTTTGGGGTGAGAAATAAAATAAATCCCATTTTTCTGTACAGACTGGAGGTGGTGATGCCAAAGGACAAGGATTTGGGAGTTTCCCTGCACCTTAAACACCAAAATATTTGTTAAACGGAGGTGATGGAACTTAAATGGGGCAATGGGGGGTAATGGGTGTTAATTGGGGGTCATCGGTGTTAATTAGGGGTAACGGGGATGTCAGTGAAGATAATGTTGGTGTCCTGACCTCGCTTGCATTTTCAAATTACAGCACTTCACCCCCACAAAAATATTAAGCACCACCCCCCTCCCGAGGAGCAGAACCCTGAGAGGCCTGGGGGACGTTTTCCAAATAAAATAAAATATAAAATAAAATAATAAAATAAAAAATTAAAGCCAAAACAAAATAAAATACATGTTTCTATTCTCAAAGCTGCTGCCAAACGAGCAAGTGAAACTTTTTTCTGGCTGATTTGATCAAAATCTTATTACTATTTTATTTAATTTTATTTAATTTTATTTCATTTTATTTCATTTTATGATTTTATTATTTTATTTTATTTTATTTTATTTTATTTTATTTTATTTTATTTTATTTTATTTTATTTTATTATTTTATTCTCTTTTTTCTCCTTTTCCTCTTTTTCTCTCTTTTTTTCTTTCTCTCTTTTTTCTTCCTTTTCCTCCTTATTTTGCTGCCTTTGCCTTTTCCTTTTCCCTTGCTCTTTCCCCTTCCCCCTTCCTGTGATTTTCCCAGGACTGGCCCAACCCGAGTGGAAGCTCCTTTCCGAGGAGCTGACTTGTGTCGCAGCCCCCTTTCCCTTGGCCACCCCAATACCAATAACCACCACCAAGACAATTCCAGATACTCCTCCTTTTATTTCCACTTTGCCCCGAGGACGGGGCAGCTCCCACCCGAGCCCAGGTCTGTTCACAATCAGCCCCAAGGAGCTTTTCTCGGGAGCAGTGCCCCCTCCCCGCGCGGGTAATTGGCACGAACGCCATAAATGCAAAGCGCCCTTGGCACCGGCGGGGGCAATAAATAAAGTCACAAAGGGGGCGAGAGCGAGAGCCTTGGGAGGGGCCCAAATAAATAACATAAGTTACTTGCAATAAATAGAGAATCCAAAATACAGATGCATTGCATCCACCTCTGAGCCGGGCCCAGGCCCCCAGCCCTGCTCCCTGCACTGCAACACGTCTCCTGTTTGCTCCCCCCTCCCTTTCTGCCTTTTTCCATTTTTTTTCTTTTACCCCTTTTCTCCCTATTCCCTTTTTCCCCCTTTTTTTCTTCTTCCCCTCTTTTCCTTTTTTCTCTCAACCCTTTTCCCTTTTCTCCCTCTTTTCCTTTTCCCTCTTTTATAATTTTTTCTTTTTCCCCTTTTTTCCCTATTTCATTTTTTCCCTTTTCCCCCTTTTTTATTCTTTTTCCGTTTTCCACTTTCCCCTTTTTTCCTTTCTTCCCCCTTTCTTATTTCCTTTTTTCCCTTTCCTTGTTTTTCCCCCTTTTTCCCTTTGTCCCCTTTTTCCTGTTTCTCTTCCTCCCTCCCTCCTTATATTTCCCCTTTTTCCCCTTTGTCCTTTCCCCCTTTTCCCCCTTTTCCTCCTTTTTCCTTTATTTCTGTTTTTCTTCCCCCTTTTCCTTTCATTCCCTTTTCTCCCCCCTCCTCTCGGGCCTCCACTCCAAGCCCCCCTTTGTTCAGCCCCGAAGGAGAACACACGGCAGCCCCTTCCCTGGGGGAGGGCACCTGAGGCTCTGGGTGCCACCAAACCCCAACTGTTCCCCAGCAGGACCTGGGGAAAACAGGGACTGATCCCTTGGCAAATGGAACCAAGGATGTCCAACCCATTCCCCCTCCCAGACACCAAACTGGGATCCCAGGGGCTCCCCGGGCTGGGTGGCCTTTCCCAAACCCAGAGGACTGTGGAGTGAGCCCAGTGAAACCCCCCCTCGCCCCTGGGATGACACAACACTCCCAGTTTGCCCCGTCACAACCATGAGGGTCATTTTAAACATCTTTTCCTGTTTCCAAAGCTCCTGGTTTTCCAACCCCTCAAACCCTCCTGGGCTGAGAATCTGCAAAATCCACCCCCCAGATCCTCCTCCAGCAGCTGCTGCACAGGGGTTTGGTCATTACTATTGTAATTAAATATTAATATCAAATAACACACGGGATGGGGAGGAAGGAGCCGCGTGAGATCCCGCTGCAGCTTTGAGGAGGGACTTTTCCATCTTTTTTTTTCCCCCCTTTCTGCATTGTAGACATTCCTCCTGACAGCCCCAGCTCCTATTACAGCAGAGAAGGTTGGAGAAATGGAAAGCATCAGGGAACCTCAGCCCTTCTATTGGAACCACATTCCCAGGGCTGAGCAGTGACGTGGGAGGAGCTGCGGGCAGAGGAGAGCCCCCGAGAAGACAAGGCAGCAGAATCCATCCCTTGGCCACCCCACAAGGGCCCAGCTCACCCCGAGACCCCAGCAGGGATTTTTGGGGGCTGCAAGTCCCCGCTGTTCCCCCCCCAAGAAGCCCCGGGAGCAGCGTGTGGCAGAGGGGGGGGTGTCCCCTCTGCTGCCAGTGGGGGGAAACTGGAAACAAGGAGCAGAAAATGATGGATTGGAGCAATCCCTGTTGGGTGTAACACACCTTTGCATGGAGTCAGGTTTTCTCCCCAACCCCTGGGGGTTCCAAGCTGGATTTGTGCTGGGAATGGGGCACCTGGGAGGCTGACAGCTGGGACACATCCCAGCCCCAGTTCTGCCTCCTCTCACATCCCCTTGTGTCCCTTCTCCTGGGATGAGTGCTTGCACCCTAAATCCCTAAACTCTCCCAACCAATGTCCCAAACCAGGGTGCCAACATTCCAAAAATGTCCCAAACCAGGGTGCCAACATTCCAAAAATGTCCCAAACCAGGGTGCCAACATTCAAAAAATGTCCCAAACCAGGGTGCCAACATTCCAAAAATGTGCCAAACCAGGGTGCCAACACTCCAACATCTCCCTGGGTGCAGGATCCCAGGAGTGGAGGCAGCTCCTGCTCCAAATCCCCCTCCATGGTCCCAGGTCCTGCCTTTCTTCCACAACATCTTCCCTGCCTTTCTTGCCCTCATTCCCTTTAGTTTTTTACTGGAGGCTTCTGCAGCAAAACTAATTTTAGTTTTATGGCAGCAGGATCTGGAAAGCACCCAATGCCTCGAGAGGATGGTTATTATTATTATCATCACCATCATTATTATTAGATTCGGGTGCTTTTTTTCAAAGCCAGGAGTGAGCCTCGGATCTGCCACGAGCCCAGCGCTGCTCCCACTGTCCATGGGCTGTTCCCATCCTCCAGCTGATTATTTTGGGCCAATTTTTCCATTTCCAGCCAAACCCTGAGGTGCAAACTAACCCCTTGGTTCAGGAGCTCCCTGCACCTGCAGTGTGGGATTTATCCAGTCTCAGCTGCATTCCCATCCCATGGGATGCAGGTTCTCTGGCTCCAGGGATGGATTTCACCTCCAGCTGCCTCTTCCCTTTCCCAAAGTGCAGGGAAAACTCCGTGTTACAGAGTGTAGGCTGCCAGCCCTGCTGAAGGATGGTGTTTATATTCCCTCACTACATCCTGGCTCTGCTCAGCCAAGAGCTGAGTTTGGATGAAAAGCAAAGAGAAAAAAACCCCAACCACCAGCCTGGCCCTTTGTGGAGGTCGGGAATGTGGCTGGCTGCACGCAGGGGATGCTCTGTCCCTTCCCACCCCATTCCATCCCAGGGGATGCCAACCCTTTGTGGAGGTCAGGAATGCACACAGGAGATGCTGTGTCCCATCCTATCCATCCCATCCCATCCCATCCCATCCCATCCCATCCCATCCCATCCCATCCCATCCCATCAATCCCATCCCATCCCAGGGATGCTTCCCCTGCTCCCCCAGCGTGCCTGGGCTCCTGGGCTCACTAGCACAAGCCCTCCTCCTCCTCAGGATGAAGGCACATGAAATGTTGCCCCATCTCACGGGACTGAGGGGCTGGGATGACTCAGTGATGGGGGGGCTGCACACGGAGCATTTTCCCTCACGTTGGTTAATGCCCAGGACATGACACCAATATTCTCCTTCTGTTTATGATTTGCTTTCTCTGGGAAGGGAGCCAAGGGGGGAAAACCCATCAATCCCAAGGAACAAGTCGAGCCTGTGCAGGGAATGTGAAAGTCTGCGGGCTCATTTATTTCCCCGCAGAGTAAACAGGAGTGACACTGCTGTAAATGAGTGGGGCCAACCCCCAGCCAGGAGCCCCCTCTGCTCTCCTGGCCCTGCTGGGGTGATGGGGGATACTCCCAAATGGGCTTTGGGAGATGCCAGACCAGGGATGCTCCTGCCCACGCTGGCGGCCCGGCGCAGTTGTGTCACCCCCCTGGCGGTGGCCGGGCTCCAGCCCAGCTGCCCGTGGCGGGGGCACGGGAGGTTAATCCAGTTACTTCAGATTATCCCGAGTTCTAAGAGGAAAAGCCCAGGGCTGCAGGAACGAGACAATGGCAAAAGGGGCACAAGCGGGCACAGGGAGCGGAGCCAGAGCCGCTGTCGGTGCCTTTTGGATCCCAGACACGGGGATCTGGGGCTGAATCACCCCTGGCACGGGAGGGACGTCACAGAACCTTGGGAAAATCCCACGGCTCCAACCTGCAGGGCTCAGCCCCCAACCTGGGCCAGCACAGCCCAAACCTGGACTGCACCCCACAACTCTCACTGAGTGTGCTGCACACCCCAAACACACCCTGAGTGTGCTGCACACCCCAAACACACCCTGAGTGTGCTGCACACCCCAAACACACCCTGAGTGTGCTGCACACCCCAAACACACCCTGAGTGTGCTGCACACCCCAAACACACCCTGAGTGTGCTGCACACCCTGTCCAGTACCACACAGCACCAGCACTGCTCCATACGCAGCAAGAACCCCACAAGCAGCCCTGCTCACCGTCACACCACGTGTGCCACACCCCCAGCACACAGCCCTCGGCACGTGGGGACCACCTCGGGCAGGGGGCACCCGCCTCGTGAACCTCGTGTGACACGTAACACGGGTAGGACGCGCTCTGGGCGTGTTGCACACCCACTGTCACCCCTGGAGAGGCCGACAGGGACCCCCGGGCCACCCCTGGAGGGGACAACACCCACGCCAACAACCTCGGCCGGCAGCGCCAGCCACGTCTCTGGTCCTTGGGCCGGTGACGCCGAGGGCCGCCGGCGACTCAGTCCCTCCTGCTCCGGCCCCTCCGGCCTCCATCCCGCGCCCGCGGCCCGTGCCAGGTACCCGGCAGGACCCGGGGGCCGGGGCATCTCCTCTCCCTCCTGCTCCTGCCGGGGCGGCCCCAGCCCGTCACACGCAGCCACACTCCTTGGCCGACAGCTCGTTGACGGTGTAGTAGCGGTTGTAGGTGTCCAGGAAGGACACGTCGTCGTCGTAGGCCAGCGGCCGGCAGCAGGGCCTGGCCCGGATCTTCTCCCTCCTGATCCTCCTGCTGCTCCTCATGCTCTTGAGGGACAGGTCGTAGCTGCGCACGGCGGCCTCGCAGGTGCCGCTGCAGTAGCGGAACAGCACCGTCTCGTCCGACTCGTAGCCCAGGCCCAGCTCGCTGACGCTCACCTCCAGCTCCCGCAGCTCGCAGGGTTTGTGGCGGGCACGGGCCCGTCTCCGCCGGCCGCCCGCCCGCGGGAACAGCGGCAGCTCGTGGCCCCCCGAGTTCATGGCCTGGCTGGAGCGCTCCACCAGCGCCGCGATGAGCTGGCGGATCTCCCCCTCCGTGTAGCTCTGCAGCAGGCTGCTGTCTGCAAGGGAAGGGAGGCAGGGGGGTCAGGGGGGTCACAGGGAGGGCTGGGGGCTCTGGGGGTGGGTGGATGTGCCCCAGGATGGAGATTCCCTGGGGTGGGTGGACATCTGTCCCAGGACGGAGATTCCCGATGGGAGGATGTCCCCCAGAATGGAGACACCTGGGGTGGGTGGACATCCCCCAGGATGGAGACCCCTGGGGTTGGGGGACATCCCTCAGGATGGAGACCCCTGGGGTTGGGGGACATCCCCCAGGATGGAGACCCCTGGGGTTGGGGGACATCCCTCAGGACAGAGAACTCCTGGGGTTGGGGGACATCCCCCAGGATGGAGACCCCTGGGGTTGGGGGACATCCCTCAGGATGGAGACCCCTGGGGTTGGGGGACATCCCTCAGGATGGAGACCCCTGGGGTGGGATGATCCTCCAGGGATGAGGATCTCGGGATCCTCCAGGATGGAGGTGCCTTGGGGCGAGTGGATGTCCACCAGGAAGCAAAGTCCCTGTAGTGGGGGGACATCCCCCAGGATTAAAATTCTCTGGAGGGGGCAGATGACCTCCAGGATGGAGATCCCTTGGGGCAGGCAGAGATTTGGGGAGAAGCACCAATAAATTCCATATTTACACAGTTTCACTCCGGTCTGGGGGGGAAAGCAGCCCCCCAGGACTCCGAGGCCAGCAGCCAACACATAAACTGTCCCCAAGCACCACTGGCAACACTCACATCCCTTTCTCCCACCCCTAAATCCAGGCTTAGTCCAGCTCAGCTCTGCGGGAGGCACAGGAAGGACAGAGGAAAGCACAACTTGACAACTTGTCATCGATTTCCAAATTTCCACCCAAAAAAGCAGTTCCTCTGGTTTGGAATCCGAACAAACACATGGAGATTCCCAGCCCTCAGGGAGCAGTGGGGAGCTGCAGCCAGTCCCCTCGTCCTCAGCTCCTGTTTGACATTTTCCATTTGTAAAAAGTAGCACAGAAATAAAAATAAAAATCTCCCAAAAAAAGCCATTTGGAGCAAAAAAACCAACAGAAAAATACAGCATCTTCTTCGGAGTAAGACGAGCTGCTTGGGTTTCCTCCGTGGAGAGCTGTTGTGTTCACACCAAGGTGTCCACTCGCCCCCCGCTTGCCTCAAATTCCTCCGGGAAGGGGATGTTTGGCTGGAGGAGATGATGGGGAACAACCCGCCGGGGATTTTAGGGGCCCGCAGGCTCAGGGGGCAGTAGCACAGGCCGGGGGCAGGAGCTTACACTGGGACAGCAGCGAGTCGCGGCGCCGCAGCGCCCGGGGGGATCTCCGTGGAGCCACCAGCAGCGAGGAGGAGGAGGAGGAGGAGGAGGAGGAGGAGGATGCCCGCGAGGAAGACAGCGAGGCAGGCGAGGGGCTGAACTCCCGGCTCCCGCTGAACATGTCTCTACAAACTAAAATGGATAACATGGAACTGAGGAGCATCGATGCAATGGCTGCAAACTTCCATACCTTCATCTTAGACAAGGGAGAACATTGAAGCTCTGCAAAACAGGCAAAACAAACATCTTGTTACACGGCCCTCGGCCCTGGACGCTCTGCCCTCCCCTCCAGCCCCGGAGGGTCCCGGGGGAGCGGCCCCAGCTCGGCCCCGCGGGTGTCGGGATGGGGCACTGGGAGGGGCACTGGGAGGGGCACCGGGAGGGGCACTGGGACGGGCACTGGGACGGGCACTGGGAGGGGCGCAGCCCAGGGATGTGTTGGGAGGGGGCGGTTGGGGGGGAAGGAGCTTCCTGGGCGTGGTGGCAGCGGGAGTGAGGTGGCACCAGTGGGGACAAGGTGATGGAAGTAGAGAGAAGGTGATGGTGGCAGGGACAAGGTGGCAGCAATGGGGACGATGTGGCACCCATGGGGGCAGGGCGGCGGCCTCATCCAGCCCCAGGGCAGGTAGAGTCCCACCTCCCCTCCCTCCATCCTCACACCAGGGGCCGATATCACAGACGGTCCTCACACGTTCCCTTGGGAAGTGGAGAGCAGGAGAAGGAACCCCCGGATCCACCTCCCCCTCCCTCCCCAATCTCCAGTGTGGTCTGGCGTCCCTGTCCTCTCTGGAGGTGCACAGAGCACCACAGCTCCACTCCTGCCATGCCCTCCTCCAGATGTGCAGCCAGAGCCCAAATCCCTCCCCGCTGACGCAGCAGCTCCACCAAAACCAGCCAAAGCCAGGAAAGCCTCAGGGAAAAAGGAACAGGAAGGCTGGAGCATCCCAGGGTGGGGGGATGGATGTGGGGGCACCAGGGCACCTGGCAGTCACAGCCCAGCAGCTTCCCAAAGCACAAACCCCACCCCAAATCCCTCTGGCACCTCCCTCAAAGCCAGCTGGGATCTTCCCTTTCACCATTCCATATTCTCCATCCAAAGCAGGTTGGATCTGGTGGGATTTGACAACTGACCCTGCAGTGGGGAACGGGGTCTGTGCTCCCACCCCTGGGCTCTGAGCCATGAAATCCCAGGCTCTGGGAAGCAGCACGGACTCACAGCCACCTCCTGGCCCCTAATTTGTATTTCAGCTCCTTGCAAACTCCAAATATTTGTCCTTTTCAAATAAATTTTTCAGGGGAGTAATAAAGAAAAAAAAAAAGTAGGGAAGAAAAAAAAAGGCAGAAAAGGAAAAAAAAAACCCCTAATCCCAGTTTCACAATATTTACCAAATAGACTTTACTGAGGGAGGGGGGAAATATTTATTTTAATTTGGGATTTGACAGACTTGCTTTTATTTTTACTGTAGCAAACCCCCCTCACTCCCATCACCACATCCCTTGATTTTATGGGATGCAGATAATCCCACACTCACCAACAGGAACTGGATACCCTGTAGGTTACAGGGTAATTGTAGGATCCAGCCAGAGTCTAAATATTTTCAACTGGACTATAAACAATGCCAAGATAGAAAAAGAATAGTTT
>VXBA01000324.1:136252-171919 GCA_013399895.1 Serilophus lunatus
GTCCCGCTGCCGCCCGCTCCCCGCAGCCCCGCAGCCCCGCAGCCCCGCGAGTCCGCGGCTCCCCCCGAGGAGGCACCGGCTGCTTCTCGCAGCGGAGCCGCGGGTCCGCCCGGCCCCGCCCCGGTCCCTCCCGGGGCCGGTCCCGCCCCGCCCGGGCGCAGCCAGACTTCCCGGTCCTGCCCCGAGCGCCGCTTCTTGCCCCTGCGCCTCCCCCCTCTCCTGGTTTCCCAGCCTTGGAGCACCCGGTGCTGCCCCTGGACGCGGTGCCCGTCCCGGGCAGCGACCAGCCCGGCCCCGGTGCCCAAATTTTCCATCTGAGCGGTACCCAACGCCCCTGAGCCGCGGGTAAAGCCCTTCCTTGGTAACTGCAGGCGTCATTTAAGCCGCCCCTCGGTCTCTGGGCGGGGGCACACCCGGGGTCTCAGCGCCTTTACGGCACAGTCATGTCCTGCCTTCCATCGGGGCTCCCCCGCACGGGCTGATGGCAGCCCGGGAGCGCGGCAGGATGGAGCAGCCGCCGGTGGCACAGGCTGGCGAACACGCGGAACGAGTGCCCCAGGAGTGAGGGGAGTGTTCGCACTTCCCGTGCGAGAAGCAAATTGCGTTTATACAATCACAGAACCATTAGGGCTGGGAAAGCTTTCTCAGATCGAGTCCAACTGTCCCCCCAACACTGTCACAGCCCCTCTAACCCATGCCCCAAGTGCCACATCTACATGTCCTTTAAGGGACAAGGGACGCTGACTTCACGACTGCCCTGGGCAGCCCGTGCTGGGGCTTGACAACCCCTTCCAGTGAAGAAATGCTCTCTAAGGTTCCTTCCAACCCAACCTTCCAACTGAGACCATTCCAGGATTTTATGAGAAGTGCTGAGGAGAGGCGAGAGCCTTGAGAGGCCCCAGAAGGCTCATTGAGCTGCTGATCCTGCAGCAATTCCATGGCCATCCCTTGTCTCCCTTGGTTGTGGCTCCTCTCTGCACCCTCCCACCCGAGCAGAGCTTCACCCTCATGGAAACCAGGATGTTGCTTTGGGACATCCAAAACCGGGAGTGCTGGAGGTGCTGGACAGACCCCAAAAGAGGCAGATGTGGCTTTGGGGGGAGTGTAGGTGCCCCACTGAAAGAAGCCAGGCCGGGACAGACCTGCTCAGGCACATTTCCAGAGGCTGCTCTTGGCACAGGGTGTTCAGGGAGTCAATGACTGCAGGAAATGGAGGGATTGGAGTTTAGAGGGGAAAGACTTGGTGCTCCCTTAATGACTGGGCTCATTCTTTCTCCCATCTTCCCACTGTTTGTTTTTGCAAGTATTAATATGCTGGGACTGTTTTCTTTAGCACATGTCGGGTCTGGAGGGGCTCACTGGAGGCTCTGGGATCTGAGTGACCTTGGTCCATGGGGACACCTTCCCAGGAATGGTCTCGAGATCCTGGTCCATGGCTGCTCCAGGTCCCCATGGCTCTGGGAGGTGCTGCAGAGGTGACCCTGCCACAAAGCCCCCGGGCTGCTCTTGGTGGAGCGGGTGGGCTGGTTCTCCCCTCTGACATGAGAAGGGTTCACCTGGACGGGTCTGGCTACTCTGCAAACAGCACTGCACGACCTGCTCCTGCTCCACAACCCACAGAAGGCAAGAGCTGTCCTGCCAAAACCCCAGTAGCTGCTAAACAAATGATTTAATGCAAACCAGCCTCGGTGGAGCCGGAGCAAACGTGCCCAAGGAAGTGTCAAAGCCACTACAGAGCCACAGCAAAGGCTTTGTGGAGCGCTCAGGAAGCACAGCCTAGAATAATTTGCATCTTCTGCTCTAATTAATGTTTTCCTAATGACATGTGTGACATGGTGAGAGATATGTAGCTTCCATCTATCCAGCCTGGAAGTCAGGTTGTTGTGCTGGGACTGTTGGGGTTGATCTGGGCCAGGAGTTTGACTTGATGGTTCTTGTGATCCCTTCCAGCTGAGGATATTCCATGGCCCCCACACCTCACCCTGCTGTCTCTAACAGGCTGATATCAGCATTTTCTGCCTAAAATCAGGCAGCAGCGAAATCCAGAGTATAACTGAGAGCCTCTAGCTCATGGAGGAGGTTTGGGAATTGCTCATATTTGGCTTGGCTGCCTCCTCTTGACCAGTCAAGCCACCCTTGATCCACCAGGATTTAAACCATCTCCAAGCTGGATGTTTGCAGGCTGACTCCGAGCAGATCCTGCAGATTCTCTTCCAGTGTTTCCTGCTCACAGTCTGGGTACCAGACACTGTGCAGTGACATCTTGGACACATTCCTTATGCAGCATCCTAAAAGGGCCAGAAACATCCCTGGATTCCCTGATCTTGGCCCAGGGAGGGATGCACTGCAGGTCGGTGGTATTCCCAACACATGGGAGATGAGGGAGTGCAGAGACGTGATCTGTATCTAGAGGGGATGTTGTGAACTGCTGGGATGGAGAGAAAAATTGGAATCAGCCTGAAAATCCGTGGTACAGAATGTCACACTCAAAATCCACGGGGAACAAGTGTCCATAAACACCGAGGGGGAAAATCTGAGCAATTAAGTAATTTGAAATGTCAAATAGCCCATGGACCCCACATTTGGACATGACAGATGAACAAAAACATAGGCATTAAAAATTCCTGAAAACTAACAAAGGACCAATGATTAATTTCCCTCTGTTCCAGGGCAATCACATTATATACACACAAAGGAGTCATAAAAATTCCAGGATGACGGGAACAAAATCCCTACAGAGCTCCACAGATAAAATACAACCATACTGGAAGGAGCTGGAATGGTCCAGGGGAGGAGAGTGCCTGGAGCGGGCTCCTACATGTCCTGATGGCTGAAACGCCTTTCCCAGAGGATGCAACTACAAGGTTACACCTGATGGAAGTGCTGGTGGCCATGAACGTTGTGTCCTAACTGGAGATGGGAAAAATCCTTCTTGGTGACAGCAGCAGGTCCCCTGTGGGCCTGCAAGGAGCCACATGTGGGATGAGCCTTGTCAATCCCAAGGGAATTGGGGATGTGGATGAAGCAGTGGTGGCACAAGCGAGGCTGGTGCAGAGGGTGGCAGGGAGGAGACAAGTGAAGGGTTCAGCCCCTCTGGCACAGCCAGTTTCCAGCTCCTCCTGAGTCCCAAGTGCCGGAACTGAGCGTTTAGGAATGAGAGAAAATGAAGGGATAAAGTCAAATCATTCCAGTCCAAGAGGCAGCTGCTTCCTTCAGTTCAGAGAAAGATATTCCAAACCAAAACCACAAAGAAAATATTAAAAGAGGCCGCAGTGTTGCTTGGTGACTTGTTCGTTGGCTTTTTGTGGGATGTTTTTCATCAAATCCATCTGTGGAGTCTGCAAAATTAATTAAGGAAGGGACTGAGCAGTGCCAGGAGCCGAGGGGGTTTGGGGACTGCCCCTGAATGAGAAGAGTTCCCTGAGAGCCGCCAACATCCACCTCAGCTCGGCGGGGATGGTCCCCTGGGACAGGGGTTGGGGTCCCAGCACCTCCAGGAGAGCTGGGTCCTGAGCAGTCCCCTCCTCGCTGGAGGCTGCAGCCCAGGTCAAGGCTGCTCATGATTCACTGCCTGCAGCCCTGAGCGGCTGCTGGGAACGTCATTCCCGTGTCCTAATGGGCCGTGAAACTCCAGCACGCTCAGGACACCCGGAGCCCTGTCTGGGAAAAGCTGGAAGAAAACACGTGGGGATTGTGGCAAAATGCTCAGGAAAAGGAAGAGAGAGGGGTGAGACAGAGGTGGGTGCAGGGCACCGCCTGCCTCCCAGCTGTGCCCGGGCAGGGCAGTGTCCCTGTGTCCCCCCCGGGCCCTGGCAGGTGACGCCTTGTGCCTCCCCCATCCCAGTCCCACGAATTCCAGCCAGGAGAGGTGTCCCTGGCGAGAGCCGCGGCAACTCTTACACAGTGTCACAAAACTCAGCAGAATAATGAAATCCTTGAAATCCCCAGGGAGGGTGGGAGGCTCCGGGCCAGCTCTGCCTGCCATAAAACAGGCTTTAAAATGTCCCAGTGGATGCTGGAGTGGAGCTTAGGAAAGAACCTGCTCCAGCTCAGCCACATCCCAGCCCGGCTCCCATCCCTGTCTTGCTCCCAGTCAGGAGCAGGAGCTGGGGCTCGCCAGTCCTCCCACCGTGCCGGGAGGGACAGCACTGATCCACGGCTGTCCCATTCCCTGCCCTCCAGATGTCTCCACTTGGCTGCACCAGCCTAAGGGCAGCTGGATCTTGGATTCTGTCCTGGAGAGGTGGGAGAGGGACACCTTGGATTAATCCTATTTTTCTGTTTGCTGTCCATCTTGAAAAAATACTGTATTTTGAACACAAAGCCAAAGGTTTCCAAAACCACTCTTTTTTTAATATTTATTTATTTATTTTATAATGGAAAAATTCAGCTCAAAGGCAGTTTTCTGGGCTGGATAGGAAACTCTCCTTCAGAGGCTGCCGGGAACTGTCCTCCACCTTCCTCCCAGCAAGGGCAACTCTCCCACCTCGCTGCTCAGCGGGGACTCAATTACACATATGAGGCTGCCCAGAAGAGTTTGACACAGAATTGGGAAGCTGCCAAGAAATTCCTAATTGAAAGTGGTTCCTGCCGTGTCTGTCGGTGGGGTCTGCACCCCCCGAACCTCCCGTGTCACCCTGAGTTATGAGCACGCTCTGCCCTGAAATGAGGCACAGCAAATCTAATCATATTTTTATAAGCCCCTTTTCCTCCTGCCTGGGCTGAGCTTTGGGCACACGCTGTGCCACAGGAGGGAGGTGGCTTTGCCTTTTTCCAGACCCGTCTCTTTTCTTGGATGATTAACAGATTAAAAGTTCAAGCTCTAATAAACCGAGCCCCCAAAAGCAAGTTAGGGCAGAAGAACAGCTGGGCTTCCCAGCAGCACAGGCTCTGCCATGTGCCCCTCACCTTCTCCCAGGGATGTGGGATGTTTGGAAAGATGGGGATAGGGAGGTTCTGGGGGGCACATATGGGGGTCACACCTCAGGAGCTGAGAGAAGTGACGCAGGAAAAGGAGTGTCCGGTGCTCCTGTGGGGTCTGTTCTGGCGCTGGCAGCAGAGCTGTCCCACACATCTGCATTGCTCCCACCTCCACCTGAGCTTGGCCACCCAACAGCCCCGACATTCCCGAGGATCTTGCCCAGGGCTCGGCTCTGGAACAGTAATGAGCCACTGTACAGCATCCTGCCTGCTGCCAGGATATCTCCAAAGAGCTGTTTCACACCTCCCGGGGCAGGAAGGTCACAGACCAGATGTTCCCCATCAACAGGCAGATCCAAGGACACTTTACACCGGATTTAAGCCCTGCAGTCAAATTGCCTTTCATTTTCTCAGAGGCAAGTGATACTCGTTCTTGGAGCAGCCTTTGGCTGGGGAAGGGCTGAATGCTGATGCACAAGGAGAGTGATCCATGGGATACAGAGCAGAGCCTCCCTGCCTGGAGTCTTTTCCAAAATAAATGCTGGCAGCTGGAGGTGCCTGGCTCTGGAAGAGCACCGGCATCCAGGATTCTGTGCTGACCACCAGGTACCACAACCAAACTCCTTCCACTGCTCCCCCTGAAAGTGCAGGGAGGACCCAGAGGTTCAGCAGCCTGAGGGGCACTGAGCTCTCATGATGGCACAAGAAATATCCCAGCTCCACAGGGGCTCCTTCTGGAATGATCTGTGTTTTGCCACTCACATCCACAGGGACTTCCAAGACCTGGTCTTTGAGCTTCATCCCTGTGCTGGAACCACGGCAAACCAGAGGGAGAGGATACCACAGGCCCACCCAGGGGAGAAGAACAGCTTCTCTGGGTTACCTCCCTCTGGACACCAACATTTGTCCATGTCCTTCTGCAGACCCTTTGTGGGGATCCGTGTGGCTCAGCCTTGACATCTCATCAGGCCACACCCACACTCCAGCCACATCCTCTGCTCCAGGGTGGTGGGAAACTGGTGTCATTCCTCCTGGCAAAGCAGGATGTGAGGACTCACCTGCCCCTGGGTGCTGGTGGCTGAGCCCAGGAGCCCTTTTCTCTCCTCCCTCCCCTTCACATTCCAGCAAGGTTTAATCCTTCAAACAACTGGGCTCTGAGTCCCACACTGTGGATCCATCCTGAGGCTTTGCAGCTGGAGCTGCCAGCACAGCCCAGCTTCTGACCCTGCTGCCAGTGCTGGGAGAGCTGCTGGGGCAGAGGGGCTTCACTTCAAAGCTGTTTGGCCTTTTATGAAAACCTCTGCCACAGAAATGGGGATGTCTGGAACTTCCAGATGCCTGGCAAGGGCTGCAGATAAAACACTTGGATCGTTTGGCTGGCTGGAGTGGGAGGGGGAGGTGTGGATATGGAGACATATGGAAGCATCAGTTCCCAGCAGAGCCTTGCACTGCACACAGAGACAGGTTCTGCCCCACAGAGATGGGAAGCAGTTGGAGAGAAGGACTTTGAGCATTGGGATGGAGAAATACCCCAGTGGTGGGTGACCCCTGAAGCAGGGACTGGAGGGGATACCTGAGGCACAGCTGATGCATTTAAAGACCCCTCTATTTAAAACCTCATTATTTAAAAATAAATGCAACGCTGGGAGGTCACAGAATCATGGCATGGTTTGGGTTGGAAGGAGCCTTAAAGCCCATCCAGTCCCATGGGCAGGGACACTTTCCACCACCCCAGGTTGCTCCAAGCCCTGTCCAACCTCGACTTGAACACTTTCAGGGATGGAGAAGCTACAGCTTCTCTGGGAAACCCCTGCCAGTGGTGTGCCACCCTCATTGGGTATGAGGAAAATGGACCTCACTTTGGACCCTCCCTGCTCTTAGAAATGCAGGAATGGGTTGTAGGGTGCTCTCAGTCGACAGAAATGCAAAATACAATGAATTTCCTCAAATGCCCCCCAGGGCCAAAGCCAAAGCCACCTGCCTGCAGGCCAAGCACAGCAGGAGTCTGTGATGTCCCCCCTGAATGTGCCTCTGTTCCCAGCAGAGCCTTCCTGGGGCCCAGGAACCCCAGCAGAACCAACCCTTCCCAAGGCTGGCACAAGGAGCCCACCTTGCTCCGGGGCTTTTGGCATCACTGCCAGAGCTGGGAGATGGTCAGCAGCACACTGGGAATGCTGGTGCTGCAGCAGGGACAGGTGGGCATTCCAAGGTCACCTTTGGAGATGATTTACCCTCACAATTTACCCTCTGGACACAATGCATTTTAAAACATATTTCCATTTAAAAGGATCCTCCCAGAAAGGCAACTGAACCTGTAGGGGAAAAGATTTGCTCCATATTTATACTTCAAAACCAGGAATTTCAGATCCAGCCTTTCCCAGCCCTTTCCATGTACCTCCCTCTCCTGCCAGGCAACCCTGCACACCAACTCCCCAGCCAATAAATCCTCTTCCTCATTAAACATTGCAGGTCTCAATTAATTAAATGAGCACAACAACCACACTCCCTTCAGCAATTAGAGAAGTGGCTGAGTAATTAGATGGAATGTTAATTTAATTTTCAGGAAGGGGGAAGAAAAAGAAAGGAAGAGAAGAGGGAGCAAATGAGATTACATTTGATGTGGGGAAAATCAAAAGTCACTTAATCAAAGAGCAATTAAAACTTCCCAAACTGTGTGGCTGGAAAATAAACCCTTGAAGGACAGGACCACTGAAGTGTGCTGTGAACGATGCTTGTCCAGGTAAAATACAGGAATCCGTGTGTACATGGATTTGTGTGCCACCCATCCTGGCCTGGCCTTGCCTTTTCCCTCTGTCAGGGAACAAGGAGAAGGATATTGCCTTGCAAACAGCAGCTTCATCCTGCCCACACCTCCGGATAATGCTCTTATCGGCCTTCCTCAGCCCAGGGAGATCAGTCCTCCTCTGCCAGGAGAAGAAAAGTAAGGGGGGCAGCTCCCAGCAGCTCAGAGACTACAGGGAAACCAGGACTGGCACTGCAGGGCATGGGCTCACGGGCTCACTCCCAGCGCCAGCAGGGTCACCCCTCCCTCGTGCCAGGCTCTGAGCAGCTGCACCCACAGGGCCCATGCCCTCCCAGCGCCTTGGCTCCTCTCTCTCTATTTTCCACATCTGTTTTCCATGGAAATCTTGCTTTCCAGGTGTTTGCAGCACCAACAGGTACCAGGTTTTACCCAGCTCCCCTCCCCGAGTGTGATGCCCAGAGCCCACCCAAGGTTTGCTACAGGGATCAAAAATCCCCCTTTGGGCATAAAATACGGACCAGGGAGGGGGTTCCACTTCCTCCCCCAAACCCCCTTCTGGGGGGATGTTCAGCACCCAATCGGCCTGAGGGCTGCTAGCCCTGCAGAGGTTTGGTGTCATCAGAGGGGCTGGAGCCCCCCAACCCCCTTCCAGACTGGGATTCACCCTGCAAACTGGGATTCACCCTGCAAACTGGGATACACCTTCCAGACTGGGATACACCCTGCAAACTGGGATTCACCCTGCAAACTGGGATACACCTTCCAGACTGGGATACACCCTCCAGATTAGGATACAGTCTCTAGACTGGGATACACCTTCCAGACTAGGATGCACCTTCCAGACTGGGATGCACCTTCCAGACTGGGATACACCTTCCGGACTGGGATGCACCTTCCAGACTGGGATGCACCTTCCAGACTGGGATGCACCTTCCAGACTGGGATACACTCTCCAGACTGGGATACACCTTCCAGACTGGGATGCACCCTCCCAGCCCCTCCGTGCTCAGCCAGGAGCAGGGGTGGGTGCGTGCCAGGCTCTCGGGCACGATGAACTGCTGGAGCTCGGGTCCCGGTGGCCTCCTGCCTTATCCCAGCCCGCGGCAGGGTTTGGAGATAAAGGCAGGTTTTGTTGGGTTTAATTAGCGCTGGCGTGGCAGAGCTCGGGGCTGCCAAGGGCTGACAGGCAGCTTAATTAATCCTCTCACCGCTGTCACTCGGAGGCGGCTCCGCAGCGGGGAAGTGGGGAGAGCCCTGGGGAGGAGCAGAGAGCCTCGGCAGCGCGGAAAAGCCAGTGCGGAGAGGGGATGGAGGAGATGTTTTCCCCTTGTTGATATTTTTCTCCTCATAGGGATGAAAGCTCCTCAAGCCCCGGAGCTCCACTGATCTCTGAAAGCTACAGAGCTGGAAGACTCAAATCCTCCACCACGAAACCACACGGGACCATGGTAGGGGTTTTTTGGAGGGTAAAACAGGGAGTCGGTGCCCCTTGAGCCCTTTGGGAAGCAGCACATGGTTTGCAAGCACCACAAGTCTGATTTTATTAAAGCAATCGAGGTGAAATAAAGCAGAGCAGAAGCCTGGTGTGAGCAAACATCTGCACGAGTTCCAGGACCCAAAATTCACTGACTTTTAATTAGGATGTGATGCATTCACAGCAATTCAGAAGGAAAAAAAATCCCCTTGTTTTCCACCAAACAGCTGGATTTGAAGTGTTATAAGGCTGGAAGCCCTCGGAGCAGGCAGTGAGTGGAGGTGGCAGGAGTGGCAGCTGCTCTGGATTGTCACTTGGGGCCGGGTGAGATGTTCCCAGCTCCCTGGCATGTCCTGGGAAGGCTCCAGTGCTCACACCCTGCTCTTCCCGTCTCCCACATGAAAGGCAGGTGTGCAGGAAGGACTGTTGGCTGTGGCAGGTACAGACTTGCTCAGGGGAAAAAAGAGCAGCAAGAGAGCTGGGACTGAGCCTTGGGAAGGTCACTTGTGCTTGAAAAACATAAGGGGAAACTGGGATGGACAAAGAGAAAATGGGAATCAGATGAAAGACTGTCCAGCTGGTCTTTTTAGCCTAGAAAAGGAGTGAGGAGGTAGGATGGAACCCCTTCCATCCCCTCTCTTGGCTCCCCAGGTCCCTCCTGCAAATCCCAACATCAACATCCTGGGAGCAGCTAAAACTAGACCTCTGCCCCTGCCCTTGAGGTCTCCTATCCCTCACATCCAGGTCCAAAAATCCTGCTTGGATTTGGTGGTAACCCCCCCCCCCACGCATCAGAAAAGCTCATGGAGGGGGTTGTCTCCGGAGGAGGGAACTCCAGTCATTCCCCAAATGAGGCTTTGCTGGGTGCTGCCCAAATTTAAAGCACACAAATAAAATCAGGGATGAAGCACACGAGCCAACACAATGTCAGGCGTGAGACAGGGCTTAGCTAAGAGTAAATGAGTGCATGAGCTGTGGATCAGCCTAAGTGAGGGCTTGGGTGGGTGCCAGCCTGGGCTGCTCCCATCCTGGGCTGCAGGTCCCGTCCTGCATCCCTCACAATTCCCTGTCCAGCTGCTGGATCGTTCCCAGGAACCTCGCAGGGAACAGGCAGAGGTACTTCAGTGCTTGGCTGATTCACGGGATGAGGAAACCCAGGAGCTGGGCTTTGGTGATCCCTGCGAGTCCTTTCTGACTTGGGATACAAAAGTACCTTCCAGTACCTGAAGGAAGCCACAAAAACCATGGAGAGGGACTTTGGACAAGAGCCTGGAGTGCCAGGACAAGGAGGAATGGATTCCTGCTTCCAGAGGGCTGGATTAGATGGGATATTGGGAAGGAATTTTCCCCTGTGAGGGTGGGCAGGCCCTGGCACAGGTTCCCCAGAGAAGCTGTGGCTTCCCCACACTTAGAAGTCTTCAAGGCCAAGCTGAAGCAACCTGGGATAGTGGAAGGGGTCCCTGCCCATGGCAGGGGGCGGAATGAGGTGACATTTAAGGTCCTTCCAACCCAAACCACTCTGGGATTCCATGATTTTCTATGAAATCCTCTACCTGCTCCACCAGCAGATCCACTCAGATCCAAACAGCCCAAAAAGGACTCTTGCCCTGATGGACAGCTGTCCTTGCTGTGCAGGATGCACACCGAGATCCCAACTGCCTTTCTGCTTGGGCTGCTGCTTTATCCCCGAGCACAACACCGGCAAATTCAGTATTTTCTCAAGCGTGTCCCTTCCTTTGGGAGCCCGGAGGGGTTGGGGGACTCACGGGATCTGCTGCCGGGCTTTTGCAGAGGTTGTATAATCCCTGCGGTGCCCTCGGGATGCTGCTGCCCTTCTCTGTTTATTTGCTTAGCAGCAATTAGAGCAGCGTAATTACAATCAGCGCTCGTTTACATAAAAAAATCGCTTCGCTTGGCTGCCGGGCGCCCCTGCTCTCCCAGCCACGTGCCAAGACAAACCTCGGGAACCAAAACGAACCCTGGGAGTGCAAACCTGAACGTGACACGAGGCCCGGGGGAACGGAAAATAGGAGAGAACGAGGGCGAGGGCCCCCCCTCCGCCCCCGGCGGACTTGGCTCGGGTTTGCTGGGATGGGAAACTGGGAGCGCTGGGATGTGTACAGGCGCTGCCAAGGGGACGGGACAGCTACACCGCACCTCCGAACTGGGAATTCAAAGCCAAACAGCTCCATCCCAGCAATTAATGGCTTTGCACGGGTGGGAGCATCGGTCCTGTGGTTCCTCCTTGTCATCAAAATCCGAAGGTGTTTATGTGGGATCAAGAGCTTGTCAGGGTCAAAACTCACCTTTACGAGTGTGTTGCAGCATCTAAAGGTTAAAATGAAGTCCAGAGACACCAGCTCATCCCGAGTTTTCTTCTTTCCTTGCAGCAGCCTGGCTTGGCTTTCCTCCTGAGCAATCAAAGGAAAGGCTCTAAGTACCGGGTTGATTTTCTAAACAATTCCCCTCTGAGCTTTTAAATAAGACCCAGGTTTTTGGATAAGTGCAGTGCAGGGTTGCTGAAAACAGCAGCAAGGGGAAAAACCCCCACTTCTCATCCAAAAAACCAATTGGACAAAAATATTTACATTTTCTCCCTCTGTTTTTTCAAAGCTTGGTTGAAAAAAAGGAAGTTTTTCATTTGGAAAAGCAGCTTCTCTAAAACTTTAAGGGGAAAGAATAAAGTAAAAGTTGATTGATGTCTTCCAAAATTCAATAGGGGGAATAAAGCCAGTAATTAAAAAAAAATGGGGTTAAAATCAGGGGCTTTGTGAAGCATTTGGGGAGAAAAGCAGCTGTATTTGGAGGTTTTACACTGACTCCCTTATCCCATCAATTGAGATAAAAAATGAATCTGATTTTTTTGGCAGATCTATGAAAATCAGGAGCATATCCACTAATTATTATTTTGGGCTAATTATTATTATTACTGATGAGGGCTAAACCTCCCTCTTCAGGGAGGTTCCCTCTTCTTCAGCCCTCTTTCTTCTTTCCTCCCCCCAGGAGGAAATTGCAAATTCCTTGTGCCACTCCAAGGACCTTCACCCCTTCCAGCATCCCCTCCTTGTCCTGGAGCCCTGCCTGGGCACAGGGGAGGTGGGAGGCTGGAAGAGGCTCCAGCAGCAGCTCTGCTCCATCCTGTCCTGCCAAACTCTCCTTGCTTCCCTCTCCCATTTGGTCACCAAAGGGAGACAGGTCCCTGCTGCCTTTACCCATCCCCTGGATCCCAGGAGCTCTTTGGTTTTCTTACTTCAGCAGCCAGTGACTGAGGGTTTATTTTTCTCAGGGCTTTTTTGGGGATGTAAATAGGAGCAAGAAGGCAGGAAGGGCTGGTCTCAAGGGAGAGGATGTCTGTGAGTGCCTTCCTCAGGAGAGCACTTGTCTGGGCTTCCTGGCTGCTCGGCCACGCTCTGGGCTCTGGGCTCCATCAGGAGGGGTGATGACAGGCTGTGCCTCACCCCTGGCAGCCACAGCAGAGGGGGATTCACTGCAGGCCCAGGGAAGATGAGGATGGTTTCATAGAATCCCATAATCCCAAACTGGTTTGCATTGGAATGGACCTCAAAGCTCATCTCATTCCATGGGCAGGGGTGCCTTCCACTTTCCCAGGTGGCTCCAACCTGGCCTTGGACCCTTCCAGGGGTGAGCAGCCACAGCTTCTCTGGGAAACCTGTGCCAGCACCTCCCCATCCTCCCAGGGAAGGATTTCTTCCTAATACCCCATCTAACCCTGCCCTCTGGCAGTTTGAAGTCATTCCCTCCATGCTCTTGTAAAAAAAGTCCCTAAATGGTTTGCCTAGAAATCACATCATTTGTGTTTCAGGGGAAGACATTCCTAAATCCCACTTCTCTTTCCTCTCCAAAGCCATCTTATTTGCCCCAGGAGATGCCCTTCCTGGCCCAAAGCCCTGATGGGCTCAGCCCACCTATGAGGCCAGGCCAGCCCCGAGGAGCTCCGAGTCCAGCAGGAGCTGGAAGGGACCAGCTGTGGGATAACAGCTGTATTTCCAGCTGTTCCCATCCCAGAGATGCCATAAATCAAGCAGAGACAGCTGGTGTGGGTGTGAGGTGGCTCTGGAGGTGGAGGAGGTGCCTATGGATGAGCTGCAGGAAGTAATCCCAGGCGAGGAGCCATTGCAAGGTTTGGGGGTTGTTGATCATGTATCAGCCTCAAGGCAACAAAGTTCAGGAAATAAATGAGCTCATCATCCCTGGAATTCTCAGCCACCACAACCAGTTCAGAAGGCACCAGTGACAGATGGACCTGGTCTGTGAAAAGGTTGGAGTAAGGCAAGGGTAGAAAGTGAGGGTGGGCAGGCCCTGACACAAGCTGCCCTTAGAAACTGTGGCTGTCCCATCCCTGGAGGTGTCCAAGGCCAGGCTGGATGGGGCTTGGAGCAACCTGGGATAGTGGAAGATGTCCCTGCCCATGGCAGGGGTGGATCTAGGTTATATTTACAGTCCCTTCCAATCCAAAATATTCCACTTTTCTATGATTCCATGACTCCTGCCACAAAAGCCTGGACTCCCCAGACACCCCGGGGTTTTGGTGGCCCTACCTGTAGCAGCAGAGTTGTTTCCCTTCTGTGAATTTTCTTCCCTCATGGAGCTCCCTGGGGCAATCAGCTAAAAACACGCAGGGTTAATGAATTGCAATTATTTCATCCCAGCTCACAGGCAGACTCCTCATCCCGGGGTGTGGTGAGACCCGAGGACTCTGAGCTGGGATGTCCCCAGTGGGGGGACAGGGTGAGGATGCTCAGGCAGCCCAGGCCATTCCCCCTCCCCCTTCCTCCCTCTCCCTTTCATTAGCACGGATCGTTCCTTTGGGCTCCGAGCCAGAGCCGAATCTCATCTCCGGAGGATACATTTTTAGACAGTTTACAGAATCTGGCTTCCTCCTTTTTAAATATCTTGGGCTTTTTTGTTTTCCATCACCTGGAAAGGAGGTGTGAGAGGAGCCCGTGTCCCCGCCTGACTCTGGGGTGACCCTGCCACCAGCAGGCAACTTCCATGGCTTTGCAAGGAGCCAGAAGCCAAATACCCTGAAGGCATCTCAGCCCTGGTTCCCACTTTTTTTTTGGCTGGACACAACAACCTTCTCTCCTGCAAGGCAGGGCAGAAAGGAATCGCTGTCAGAGGTGTTGAGACCCATCGGTGGGAGGCCCCACTGGTGTCACTCTGAGGCTCCACCACAGCTCCTGCCATGTCCTGGGATGATCCAGGGGACCACGCTGAGGTGGTGTGTCAGACCCTGCTGTTCCTGCTGTTCCTCCTCCCAGGCAAGCCCGGGCCAGGCGGGACACAAAGCGTGCTCTGTCTCGCCACAGCCGCCCACCCCGGGAAGCTGCTGGGGGGGAACTTGGCTACCTCCAGGCAGGAGTCAGAGGGGTTTGGCCCTTTGGCTTCTCTTCAAAACTGCAGGTTAGAGAACTCTGGGACACGACAGCCCTGAACTGTGTCCCATTCTTTCCTTTCCTCAGAACTGCATGGAGAGGTTTTCCCGCCAACAGTTTGGTATCAGCTGGAGCAGAAAAAAAGAAAAAGGCGTTATTTTTTCACAAAAATCCTATCAAACACTCTGTAAAATGTGTTTACTCTCTATTTAGTGGTGACTGGCTGCCAGCAGCTTGGCACTGGTCTGATCTCCAACCCTGAGCTCAGAAACCCAACCCAGACTGGTGAATAGAGTGGCAGCTCTTTGGGCAGGCCCAGCCCAGCCAGGGGTGCTAAATCCCAGGCCCCTTCCAGCCCCTCAGACAGGAGGATGCCCCTCTCTGCAGCAGGATCACGTTGTTGTGGGAATAAGTGGGATGGCAGCAGTGACTATGCTGCCTTAGAGACCAAGGGGACACTGCTTTGATTGTGAGACATCTCTGCTCAAGCTCCAGCTCAGCAGCAGCTCCCACATCACAAAGGGTTAAGCAGGGACTAAACCCAAGCACGGGACTCTGCAGCTTTGGGAGCAAAGGCCCTCAGGAGCTCACATCCCAGGGATTTCGTGTGAAGGTGCCTGAGCATCTCTGCTCCACCCAGCACAGAGCACAAGGCACAGGGTCCCCTTGGAGGACCCCCGGGACAAGCCCTGCGAGAGGCCAGAGCTGCCCTGGGCCAGGAGCTGCATCCTGGCCTTTTGTTCTCCAAGGAGAGTGTGCAGGAGTTGGGTGCCAGCCACGAGAGCTTGTGCTGGTGCCTGCTTCCTCCCTTGGCACGCAGCAGTGCCGGGCGCCTCTGGCCAATTCTTGCTTGCGTAAACAGCCTGAGTAAGGAAGACAAATGAGGCTGAGTGGCAGGGCAGGCTGCAGGTCTGCCAGGCAGCCCTTCCCTGGGATTAGGGAATGCTGCTGCGGGGCTCCAGGAACACACTTTGGGTCAGGAATCGTGGCATCCCACGAGGTGCTTCATGAGATGCCCAAGACTGGCTCGCTCAACTCACCAGCCACTCGTTTTGAGAGCATGAAAAGTTAAAGTGGATTTTACACTGGCAAGAAACAATCTGTTGTGGGCAAATATATTCCAGCTCAGTTCAGCCTGGAGAAGAGAGGAGGAGGGGAGATCTCATCACATCTGCACTTCCTGATGAGGGGCAGCTCCGATCTCTGTTCCCTGTGAGCTGGACAGGACTCAGGGAATGGCTGCAGTTGTGTCAGGGCAGGGTCGGGTTGGATCTCAGGGCAAGGTTCTTCCCCCAGAGGGTGGTTGGGCACTGCCCAGGCTCCCCAGGGAACAGTCACAGCCCCAAGGCTGCCAGAGCTCCAGGAGCATTTGGACAACACTCTCAGGGATTGCTGGGCCTGGAGTTGGGCTGATGATCCTTAGGAGTTCCTTCCAGTTCAGGATATTTTATGATTCTATGAAAATAAATGTTCCTTGAGTTGTAAGCATTCCCCAGAGCCAAGCTCAGGCATACATGTCCATAACCATGGCAAAATTTCCTGTGGCTTTGATGGGAGGGGCTCAAAACATGTTTTCACCAGGCAGAAGGTTCCTCCTACACACCATGTCTCTCCAGGCGCTCCACAGGGGAGCACTTCCATGTTCCTCATCTAAGAAAGCTGACAAGGCATATGTTGGGAATCTTGGGGCTGTCCCGAGCAGGGCCAAGAGCTGGGCTGTGCTGATCCTTGTGGGTCTTTTCCAACTTAGGATATTCTATGATTCTTTGATCTCCTTGATCCAACTCCTGCCGTGATGCTGATGCTTCGCACCGATGCAGATCCTCGATTTGCTGCCCCAGGGTCTGTGTTTGAGCTGCATCTTCAAAGGGATACAAGAGGTTAATATTAAAAAAAACCCTGTCTTGAGCCCTGCTAATGCCTCTGGAGAGCAGAGCACCCCTGCCAAGAAGCTTATCTGAGGCTCTTTGTGAACAAAGTGAACCCTGGAAGGTGGCGAGGCTCAGTGACAGGGAGCAGGGATACAAGCCAAGATCCCTGCCTCTGGCTAGAGGAGAAATTTCCATTTCTCCTCTAGAGGAGCCACCCCATTCCGATAACACTGCTGTTCCCACCACTGGGAAGGGCCTCAGGGAATCAAGGACCTTGTTCCTTGGGAGTTGCCAGAAGCATCTCATGTCTCTGCCTACAGGGGTGGACACCCTGGCTGAAAAGCGTTCTCATGGATGCAGCACAGGGCAGGTGTCCATCCTCCCAGCTCCAGAGTGGCCCTGCCTTTCTGCTCCTGCACCTTCTAAATTGGGAAAGAACAAAGCCCTTTTTCCTAGCCATTAACCACACAAGGACAGAGTTTTCCAGCTCCCGCAGAAACCAGGAATCATCAGATACAATGAGCCTTTCAGCCCTTAAAACCTCTGGAAATCAACTTGAATGAGCTGTATGTCTAATGAAAATGTGGGAAAATCTCCCAGCAGCCAGAATTTCACAGAGGCCCCGACTCAAACTTTCTGCTTCCCAAATCCTCCCGAGATTGGGGATAGAGAGTGGCTCCAAGCACTCTTTCCATCCCAACCCCCGGCCGGGGCCGATAAAAATCAGCTGTGATCGAGCACATCTACAGCTCTGTGTTTATTCTTAATTGGGTGGCTCAAAACCGAGTTGGGCCCCACCAGTTCCTGGAAATTTAATCCCACAGATCACTTCTCTGGAGCTACTGTGCACGGCAGCTCCGTGACCCCGGACTCGGAGCCCTCTCCCTGCAGCTGGGACACAGCCCTTCTCAGCCCGGGCTCTGCTGCCTCTGCAGCTGGAAAACCTGCTGCAGCACCAGGAAAGCTCAGTGGGCAAAATCTGAGGGAAAGCCTCTGCCCTTGCTAGGGAAAGGCAAGGAAAACCATGCAAGGTAGAAATGAGGGGAAGGGATGGACTGGAGATGTGAGGGCAGCTGCATCCCACTGCTCCTTGTGCCCTCCTGGGAGCTCCAAGTGGGCACTGAGCTGCTTCCAATGTCTCCTCCTCTCCATGGGAGCTGGAACTCACTGTCTGAGGTTGGTTCTACCCTCTAAAATCAGTGTAGGACACTCAGGAGATGTTTCTTGCTCCGTTAGGCAAAAGGGGAGGAACAGGCCTGTGTGCCCTCAGAGAGTCAGCAGAGAGGAGCTTATGTGTGAAGATCCCAATTAGTCTTGGCAGGCAGCACGAGTGAAACTTCCTCTTACCCTCGTGCTGTGCCATCAGCTGAGCTCTCCTGCTGATCCTCTGGAGTGGCAGCTGGGTTTAATCTCCATGGAGATGGCTCTAATACCCGTCCATGATCTGCCACAGGTGACAGCTCAGCTACTTACAGCTCCAGAGGAGCCAGGCTACCTCCTCACTCCTGTTCTCCATTCCTTTTGGAGGTCGGGATTCCAGGGCAGGGGGCTTGGGAAGTGCTCTTGGAGCCTCCAGCCTGTGTGGAAAAGAACAGCTCTGGGTGCAGGTGGGGATAAACCACAGCTCAGGTAAGAGCACTTTACCCTTCCAGGATTTTGACAGCCTGGAGAGGCCACAAGTGCTTCTGAGCCTGCAGCTGGGAGGTGCTCCCCAAATCCCACAGCAGCTCCTGGGGAAGCACTTTACTTTCTCAAAGGATGCACCATTAGGGAGAGACTTATCTTGGATTTTACTTCCCTTCCTTTGCAAAAACCCTGTTTGGACAATGCATGGCAACATCCTCACTCAGCACAGCCAGGGATTAGTGCAGCAGATGCTTCTCTGCTCACACCAGCCAGGGAAATGGACCTAAAACATTCAACAGAGAGTTTGCCTTTTCCCAGCTGGACACTTCCCTCTGCCTGTTTTGAAGCTGGAGTCCAGGTTCTCCACAGCCCAGCAAGCCTCCAGCACACAGATCTGAGCTCCCCAGTGTGTGGTCTCTGGGTGCCAATATCCTGCATGACCTCAAAAATGCACCTGCACGTTGGATCTCATGGAAAGAGGCCTGAGGAGGCTGCACAGCACGTGGCTGGGGATGCAACATCCCTCATGAGCATCCTTGGGCATGTGACAGACCCTGCCTGTGGTACCAACACAGCAGATTTGAGAGTTGCTGCTGGACAGAGAGATGGAAGCATGTCACAGAATCATGGAATGGGTTGGAAGGGATCTTAAAGCCCACCCCATTCCAGCCCCCCGCCACGGGAAGGGACACCTTCCACTAGACCAAGTTGCTCCAACCTGGCCTTGAACACTTGCAGGGATGAGGCAGCCACAACAACCAGCAGGTTCAAAGCTGAACCATTCAGATGCCTGCAGGGAGAGTTGCTCTTTTCATTTCCAAAGCTGGCTGGTTTTTATGGAATCAGAGCCAAAGGAGCTAGTCTTGGCATCCTCAAAATCAGTTGCCGTTGCAGAAGACTCTCAAGAAACCAAATCCTATTGGGCACCCACCTGCTCTTGCTCCCTAAAGCAGTAACAGGGAGCCAGGGTGCAGGAGGGCTCTGCCTGGGAGATTTCCCTCCCTCTCTTTCTTGTGGTGCCAACAGGACGGACCAGGGTGGCTGAAGACATTTGCTAAGAGAAGAGAAAGCATAAATAAGTTCATGAAGAGGTGCTGTGGTGGCTGGGCTCTAATTTAGACTCGGGCAGGAGCCTGTTGCTTCTGGGATTATTCCCTCTCCTCTGCCAAAAGGGGACCATGAAGGGAGCTGAACACTCCAGCTCTGCAGCTCAAGGGGATGGCAGATTATCCAGCTTTCTTGCTCATCCCAAGCTCTCACTCCAAGAACTGACAGAGCTCTCAGTCCCACTCTAAAAGCTTCTCTCCTCCACCAGCCCCCTGCAAATCCCACATGTCCCTGGGAGCAGAGGCAGGGCAAGGGTTTTACATTGCCAGCCCCACCACAAGTGGCTCTGGGACAGAACACAGGGACGTGTGGTCATCCCAGTGCCAGGCCACCCCTCTCCCTGTGGCAGAGGTTGTGTCCAGCCTGCTGTGGTCCAGCTCTCCCTGGCTGATCCTCCTCACAGGAAGCACTGGTGGGATAATGGTCGTGTCTGAATGTATTAACCAAATTACTCCCAGTTCTCCTGGAGCCCCGGCCAGACCCTGAGACTATTTATCTTGGCTGTGAAATTCCCTCCCCTCACTGCACAGCAGGAGAATGAAACCACAGAGATTTGTTAATAGAAACCAAAGCAGAAACCACCACTGAGCTTGCAGGCAAGGGGCCTGTGCTGTTCCAGCTCAGAGCCCTGGAAATGGTGTCCCAAACAGCACCTCCAGGACCTGCTGCTGCTCAGAGAGACCAAAGCTCTGTCACCTCCTGCCCTGTGGCTGATTCCTTTCTTCTGCCTTGCAGCAATGGGATTGCAGCCAGCCTGGCATTTGGAAACCTCCTCACCTGTGCCTTGTCCTGCCCAAACTTTCCATACCTTCCTCTCATTTCATGGCATGATGGTCCCAACTGAGCTCAGAGTGCAAAGTGCTGGGCACAGTGAAGCATGGATCCACCTCCTCCTGCTGGAAAAAATGTAAGGATTGGGAGGACATGGAGCTGCTGGTGGGTTTGTCAAAGCCAGGAGCAAACAACAGCTCTCTGGGTGATCTGGAGATCCCCCTAAAGTCACTCCAAAGCAACTGTGTGAAGATCTCCTCCACTACTATCACACAGCAAATCCCACAGGGTTTCACTCCATGAGCTCCCCAAAAGTTAGTGTGGTTAGTTGCCACATCCACATATTTTTGGAGCACTTCCAGAAGGTCCTCCCTGAGCCTCCTTTTCTCCAGGCTGAGCCCCCCCAGCTCCCTCAGCCACTCCTGGTGCTGAAGACACTTCCCAGCTCTGTTTCCTTCCCTGGACATGAAATTCTGAGGGAGATTCTCTGATTTTTCCTTCACTGAGGACTCAGGTTCAATGTAGGGCAGAAAACTGAAGCATCAGACCAAGGTCAAAGTCTCTCTGTGCTGGAGGGGTCCTTGAGGTGGTATCCTGTCCAGGGCATCCCTCTGATTCCTGCTGAGAAGTGGCATCCAGGAGTTTTGGAGCTCTCCATCAGGAGTGCTGCCTTCTCCCACACATTCCTCCTTTCCCAAAAAGGATGGAAGCTGGTTCCCATCATCCTGCAACTCTCAGAAGTGAGGTAATTTTATTTCTTGAGCAAGAGAGTGGCCAAAGCCTCCCCAGCCCCACCCTGCAGCAGCTCACAAACACCAATTTAATTAAAATTTTTATCCAAAATATAAGTCACAGTTAATATCTGGCATGAAATACTCCAAAGAGAATATGCAGATCCCAGCCCTGAGCAATGGAATAGGAATTAATTTCCTTTCACACACATTTACCTAAAATGTACACACATATACATATAAAATGTAAATATACAGATGCATACACATATATTCTTAGAGAGAGAAAGCTTTTACAAACCTGTTTGGACTCCCTTAATGCCCAAAAGTCACCAACCAGCAGGAATTCATGGTAAAATCTCTCATTTCAGCAATTTTCAGAGCTTCAAGAAGCTCCAAAGGGAAGACCCTGGTGTTTGCCAGCCCCTCTGGAGAAGACAGGCAAGGACATCAATCCTCATCCCAATTAGTGCTGGGAAAAATGCCTTACCTTCATTTAGGAGGGGGAGCAGCATCTCACCAGTTATGGGTTGTTTCCTTGAGGATAAATCTGTCATCAAGCATCCACCATGTCTTGTATGTTTGGTTTTCCTGAGCTGGGCTTAACAGATATTTCTGTAAGGCCAGGCTTGGTTAATCCAAACAGAGGAGCCTCCATTGCTTTCCACTTGCTGCAGACAGGGCTGGAGTGAGAGTTCAGCTTCCTAAAGTGGTGGAGGGAAGGAGTAAATCACCAGAGGGTGTAAAGGAGAGGAGGATTAACTCTGTGGACTCACTCCCAGGGTGCTGAGCCCCTTTTCCTCAGTGAAGTGACTCCTGAGGGGGCAGAGATCAAGGGATGCTGGAGCCAGGTCCTGGTGTCAGGGCCAGCCTGCCCTCCCCACTCCCTGCTCCACAAATCCTCTCCCACACTGGGATGGGGCTGTTTCACACAGGGCAGGGAGCTGGGACAGCTTTGCCTCCAGCCCTGGGGAAAGCTGTGAGCACATTCTGCCCCTCAGCTCATTAAACATCTGAAAAAAAAAATTAAAAATAATAATTCAGGCCTGTTTCTAACCTTGGGTGGCTTCACTTTCTGCTTTTGCCATTCTCCTCTTAATGACTCCCAGAGCTGAGGTGGCAGCAGAAGGATTGATATCCAGACTTGCTCATTCAGGGATACTGGGCTGATTTTTTTATTGGAGCCAGGAGTAAAGACCTCTGTTTTTCCAAGACTGGGGAAAGCATGTTCAGGCTGATAAATATCTGTCAGCAAAAGCCATTAGGTGATGGAGTGAACTGGAAGGGAAAAATAAAAGACAACAAAGCCCTGTCATTCCCAGTGGAACATCCCAATGGCCTTTTCTGCCATGCAGGATTTCTAAAGGATTCCTTGGACTGTTTGCTGCAGGTCTGCATGTGTTGGGTGTTAAAGGGTAGGACCATCAGAACTTCCTTTTAATGAACCTCATTCTTAGAAGGAATTCATTATAATTAATATTAAGGGACTTCCCAGCATGAGTTTCTCCTTTTGGTTCTTCTGCCAGAATTGGGATCACCCATGAGGAAACCATCAGCACCAGGAACTGTCAGTGCCCTCTCCAGCACAGGTGGGTCAGTGTGAGGAGACCTGGGTCAAACATCACACAAAAGGCCAGAAATCCTCCCTTCCAGCAGCAAGGAACACACTTCAGTGCCTCAGTTTCCTCCTCTGTGAAATAAAAATGATGGGAGCTCTGTCCAAGCTCCCCAGTGGAGGGTCCCTTTATCTAGACCCTGCATGTTGTAATCTCATGATTTTTAAGGCCAGTCTCAAAACCTCAGTTCCAACGTGACCACACACCTCTAGTGAACTTTGTACACTCTTGGGCTCAGAGAAAAACCACAGAAACATCACCCCAAAAAACCAGAAAAAGCCCCATGAAAAACACTGTTTGTTATTTCCTCTTTAACCTGGTTGGTTTTCCTCTGTTATTTCCTCTAAACCTGTTTTTTTTCAGTGCAATGGAGCAATTTATGACAGATCAGGGACAGGTGGTGGTTTATCACCCCAAAATAATTGGGGTCAGCAGCACTGCCACGGGAAACATTGTCTCCACAGTCCTTTCTCCCTGAGTAGTTGGCAGCAGTGAAAAACATGATTTACTGCAGCAGCAGAGCTTTAGATCTAATCCTTTCTGTAATCCTGTACTCCAGGAAACTTGAGGATGGGAAGCAGGCTCAGCTTTAATCTCAGGACTGGAACAGGTTGGAGGAGGATGGATCCCCCGTGGCTGTGGATAAGAGCTCGTGTGGGATCACACCTGGATTCTCTGCAAGCACCAGGAAGGAGGAGGATGGATGCAGAGCCTGACTCAGCACCTCCTGCTTCCCTCCCCTCTTCCCACATGTGGCCAGAGAACCAGTGCAGCCCCTCCGTGCCACGTTCCATGAGAAAAGCCAGGATGTCATAAAAACAAAAACTAATTACCCCCAGATGTCTCATTAAGGCCACAAGAAAATTCTTCCAGGGTCAGGAAAGCACTTGTGGAAAACACCAGGAGGTCAAACCTGCCCTGGGGCTCCAAACCAGGAACAGCTTGGTGACACCTGAACCGTGGATTCCTGGCTCACCAGGAGGAGCCTGGAAGAAGGACCAACTTCCCAAAAAGCAAAGCAGCAGCTCTGTTTGCTTCCTAGCAGGATTATATTTATTTTTACAGAGAATCACATGGATTGGGATATTCCTGCTGTCTTTTTGTTGCTAAAACAGGGCAGGTACTCCGGAGGCACAAGACCCTCCTCTGACTGCCAAAGTCTTTCCAACAGCTTAAAATCTCTGCTGAACATGCTGTCACCAAATCCAGCAGTCTCAATATTCCCTACACGTGATATTAGGCAGGTTTTACACCCCCTCCAAGGATTCTTGCTAAACAAGAGGTCACTGGACCCTGTGGGGACCAACATCCCACAGGACAATGGCCCCAAGTCCTGCCTGGATGGAGGAAGCCTTGGGGTGACTGAGGTAACGTTGCTGCTGGAAGCTGTTCCATCTGCAACTCGTCCTGTGCCAGAACAGCAGCAGGAAGATAAGGAGTCTCAGAGGTTTCATGGAAAACTCCAACCAGAAGGCTATTTTGAGCTGGTCTGGCTCGCTTTTCCTGCTGGACACTGTCCCTGCTCCCTGTGTGCAGGCATGGGATGAAGCAGACCTTGTGTCTCTGGAGGACAGGAGCCCTCCCAGGGGAGGTGAGTGAGGGCAGCAGCAGCAGTGGGCTCGGATGTCCATGGGAATATTCCCAAAGAAAAGCATCCCGAGCCTCACTGAGCTCCAGGTTCCCACTGCAGCGACCGACGGGAAGGACTTGACGTGGTGCAGAGTCCTGGTGTCCATCTGCAGAATTATTGGAGCTCCAGTGCTTTTGCCTGGGGAAGGGGAGGAGGACTGAGCCACAGGCAGGAAATTTAAACCCAGGAACAACATCAAACTCTTGGTGTTCCTCTCTGGATGGCAGTGAATGGGCCTGAGCTCCGGGTGGCCTCTGCAGGAGAGAGATTCTCATTGTATCAACAACCCCACCCTGGTCCAGGAGCTCCCGGGGAGGGACAGGGCTGGAACAGAGCCAGCACTTGCTTCTCACCACACCTCTGCAGAGATGGGAATCGGGGCATTCGTGCTTTAGACCTATTTTGGGAAGGGCCAAAGGGAAACCAGGAGCAAAGCTGATATGGAGAAGTGGACACAAAGCGAGCTGATGACATTTACTGGATGCCAGGCAGATAAGTGCAGTGCCAGCACGTGCCAGCCAACACCAACTCCATGGCTCCCAAAGCTGGGAATGCTCTGAGCACCAGCTGAGCTGTGGGATGCCCACAGCAGGAATGTCCTGGGAATCGTGCAGGTGGCAGGGACTTCCCTCAAGGCATGGAAGGCTCATGAGAGAGGCTGACTCCGGAGAAAGGAATTCTTAAGGGATGAGAAAAAGGAGGATTTGTGACTGAGCCACTGCAGTGTCTGGGAAACAGGTTCCTGGGATGTGGGAACTGTGCAGCAGACAGCTGGGGACAGGGACTTTGATTCATCCTGGATACTCTGGAAGCAGGGAAAGGGCACAGGGAGCCAAGGGATATTAGAAGGAGAATAAGCAATGGGCCTAAGGCTTTATGAACTATAAACACTGTGATGGGGGAGCTTTGTATTCAAAATAAGCAAAGGCAAATTAAAGGAGGGGATTAAGGGAGGGAAGAGACACAAGTGAGGAGAGAGAGACTGAGCAGTGCCAGGTGAAGAGAAAGCTCTTCCCCAGTTCTTGCTGGTTCTTACACCCAAAAAGGTGTGTGGAGAAATGAGTGAAGGATGGCAGAGCTGGTGGCAAAAAGACAGATCCCCAGGGGAGGCCTGGGATGCTCTTCAGAGCTTCCCTCCAGATTGCAGCCCCATCCTGAGCCCTCAGACAGTGCCCACCATGTTCCACACAGCCCAGTTCACCTCAGGGAGGGGAGGAGCACCAAGTGGGTTCTTTGGATGCAGGAGGCACCAGCCAGTCCTGGCAGTGCTGGGAAGCCTGGGAAAGTTCCATCCATCCAAGATATTAATCTGCTCCCCAGCAAAGTGCTGAGGCAGGAAAAGGGATGGATGTTCAGGAAGCCAAGTGTCAGATGCCTCCACATGTGCTTCATTTTCACCCAACAGGTTCCATGAGTGCTGTGACACATTCCTGTGTCACTGAGCTGCCCATGGCAGCCTCCTTCCCCTCCAGGCTTGGGCCCATCCAATTACTCCTCCCTGAAAGCTCTCCACAGCCCTTCATGATGGACCTGTATTGATCCACCCCAGCTTCAGGGGTTTTATCTCCATTTATCAGGCCTGCATGTTCCCTTAATCCCATCTCAGCCCTCCCCAAAGTAATGAGATAAGAGGCAGGCTGGAAAGGCTGATAAAAGGGAACAGAATAAATCCATTAATGCTGTTGCTGCGCCAGGAATTACAAATTCCAGCCCTTGGTAATTCGGCTTTGCCAGCCAGAGTCCCAACACAGCAAAGCCAGAGAGGAAAGTCGGGCTCAACAACATTTATCCTGAGGAAAAAGAAAACCAAAACAGCACCTGGAGAACCAGGAGGCTTTGGCTGATATTCCAGGGGTGGCATTGATGTGCTGTGAGCACAGAGAGGGGGCAAAGTGCCCAAACCTGAGCAGGTACAGCACCCATTACATGGAAGCCCACACCCCCATCACACCCTGAGCAGAACCATCTCGGCCAGTGACACCAGCAAAACAATTCCCTTGGAATTCTGTTAAGTTCAACAAAAACCTTCATTCCTCAAATGGGATATTCTGAGGAGCCTGTATGGACCTGCTGAGTGATCTGCATCCCAGAATGGATTGGGTTGGAAGAGACCTTAAAACCAGCCAGTGCCACCCCTGCCCTGGGCAGGGACACCTCCCACTGTCCCAGAGCTCCAGCCTGGCCTGGGACACTCCAGGGATGGGGCAGCCACAGCTCCTCTGGGGAATCCATCCCAGCCCCCCCCCACCCTCACAGCCAACAATTCCTTCCCAATCTCCTCCCTCTGGCAGTGGGAAGCCATTCCCTGTGTCCTGTCCCTCCAGTCCCTCCCCAGTTCTCGGAGCCCCTTGAGGCTCTGGAAGGGGCTCTAAGATCTCCCTGGAGCTTCTCTTCTCCAGAACACCCTCAGCTCTCCCAGTCTGTCTTCAGCCCTCAAAGCAATTCCAATTCCAGTCTCCTCTGGACTTGCTCCAGCAGCTCCCCCTCCATCCTGTGCTGGAGACCCCAGAACTGCATGGGGGACTCCAGGTTGTGGGGCAGAATCCCTCCCACCTGCTGCTGCCCATGCTGTGGGATGAGCCCAGGACATCCCCAAACCAACTCACCAACCCTCAAATCCCAGGAAAATTCAAACCAGGACATTTTGTGAATATACCAAAACAGAGAGTGGAGGGCAGCTGAGCAGGATAACTGGGACACATTTTGATTGTGGCCTCTGGAAAAGGCTTTCCTTGTATAAATGGAGATTAATGGAGTGTTCAAAAGACACAGTTGCTTTAGCTTAACCCTTCCCCTCCACATTTTCCTTGGTATGTGGCCTAATGGATGCATCAACAATGTAAAAACCACCAAAAACTAATAAAACAAATAAATTGAGACACTCCCCCAACCAACACCCTCCCTGGAACAGATTCAGGTTCTATTTTAATTGACATCTTTTTACAAAAAACCCCAAATCCTTTCTCAGGAAAAACAAACCAAAACCACTTCAGGGAAAATAACAAGATTTGCTCAGAATCTCCCAGTTTATGGGAGGCAGGAGCCCAGGTCAGGACGACAGGACTGTCAGTGAGCCCCTGATTTCATCCTGACCCCTAAATCCAGAGATTTTCTTCCTTTTTGGAGCAGAGTTTTGGACTCCTGATGCTTGCTGGTCCAGCAATTGGGATTTTCCAACCTGCCCTGGAGCCACCCCCAGCTCTGAGGAAGAAGCTGTTGGTCCTCCCCCCTGGAAGTGATGACAAGGTTCTCCATCTTCCTCCCAGCTCCCCAAGGCTCATTAGGAAATGGACCTAATTAAGTTTGATGGATGGGCACTGGAGATTATTCCTAATCTCCAGGCAGCAGCCAGACCATAAAGGATCCTTCACAGCAGAATCCAACTGCAAATGCTGCAACTGCACAGCACGTGCATGGTCGGACTCCACAGAGCCAGAACCTCCTCCCAAGGTTTCAAATCCCAAGCAAAAGGCCGTGGGATGGGGAGGGAAGGGATGAAATGAGTGTCCTTAATGCTGAACTGAGCCACTGATGAGGGTTTTCCAATGGTCCTTTTCTACATTTTCCATCCCACCTTCTCTGATGGGGGAGAGGAAGACACTCAAATATCAAAGCCCTTCCTTGAGCATTTTATTCTTTGCATGTGGGCATAAAGCTGCAAAACAGTGAAAGAAATCAGCAGAAAAAACACATAAAACAGAATAAACTCCAGGTCTTTCAGTTCCCAGTCAGAGTTCAAGCTGAAACCAAACAATTTCTCCAAGTTCTCTGTACATGTATCCACCCTGGAGATCACCCAGCAGGAGAAATTTGGGATTTTTATGTCACAGCAGAGAAAAGGACAAGAGAACAGTTGGGATAATTTCATTTCAGGCCTGTTGGCTGCAGGCAGGTTAGTTCAGACCCCAGCACACAACATGCTCAAGAAACACCTGGGAAAGAAATGTTCCTGACCTGGGAAAGGGGGGAAAAAATAATTGGGATGAGCCAGATCAGCTCCTCAAACCGGTTTTCTGCAATCCCAGAGTTGCATCAGTGGAAAGCAGAGAACAATATGGAACAGCCACAAGAAAACACAGATACATCCAAGGAAAATGATGCTTTTAACATCATTGCAAAGCATTCCTTATCCTGATTGCAGCCAGGAAAATCCCTCCTGCTTTAGCTCTCCCACACCAGGTCATCTGGGAGCAAGTCCCTGTGTGAAAAGAAGGATGAGCTTCCCCCGGGTGCTCCTGGGTCCCCTCACCCCGGGGCAGGTGCCACAAGCTCACGGCAGCCCCTGATCCAGCCCAGCCTTGCCTGGAGAGCCGGGATGAGGCTGTGGGCTCGTTGCAGGCAGCACCCCGAGCCCCAGCACCCCCGCTGGGCTCCCGCGGGCTCATACCCCCCTCTCGTGGCAATCCCACGGCTCCCGAGCCCCGCACGGGAAGGGCTTTTCCAGCGCTGGATCCCGCTCCGCATTTCCAGAGCCCTTTCCAGAGGCTCTGCTGATGAAGCACATGAATATTGATGATTTGCAGAGATGCAGCAGCAAAAGCAGCTGCGGGGAGAGACTTTCCGGAGCCAAGTTCAGCAAATGCTGAAACCTCCGGGGCAGGGAAAGGACAGGGAACAGGGAGATTTTGGGGGGAGAAGTAGGTCGGGTTGTTCCTGGTTACAGGACCACGATCCTACATTTAACCAGAAAAGGGCATCCCATTCCTTGAATGAAAGCTTTGGAAAATCCACCCCCGTTCTTGTAAGAGGATGGCTCCATGGTTACAGCTGGACAGAGCTGCATGGCTTTGGGGAATATCCTGAGTTGGAAGGGACCCATAAGGACCAGCAGTCCACTCCTGGCCCTGCACAGGACAGCCCACGAATCCCACCATGTGCCTCAGAGTGTCCAAATACTTCTTGACCTCTGCTGTTGCCATCCTGCCTTGTGGGTCAAGATGAGCAGCAATGGGCTCTGGCTGCCCTTCCCTGCCTTAATTTTGGGTGTTTTTTGGGGACATGGACCTGTTGAAGACAGTCCAGAGCAGGCCACCAAGCTGATCAGAGGGATGTAGCAGCTCTGCTAAGAGGAAAGTCTGAGGGAATTGGGGTTGCTCAGTCTGGAGCAGAGAAGGCTCCAGGGAAACTTAACTGTGGCCTTCCAGTGCCTCAAGGGCTCCAGGAGGGTGATGCTGGACAAGGGCCTGGAGGGACAGGACAAGGGGGAATGGCTTCCCACTGCCAGAGGGAGAGATGGGATCTTGGGAAGGAATTCTTCCCTGTGAGGGTGGTGAGGGGCTGGAACGGGTTCCCCAGAGAAGCTGTGGCTGCCCCATCCCTGGGAGTGTCCAAGGCCAGGTTGGAGCTCTGGGACAGTGGGAGGTGTCCCTGCCCAGGGCAGGGGGTGGCACTGGATGGGATTTAAGGTCCTTCCACCCCCATCCATTCCACGAATCCAAGATTTAAAGCAAGGTTATATTCTTAGTGTATCCACAGAGCCATTTGCACATTTTGACATAGAATCTGCCCCCTGCTCTGCTGGGAGCAGGGGCTGTGCTGACAGTGGGAGAATCCCTATGGACTGATGATATCCTACTGCTCCTGCATCCTCACACATCACTAATCACAGCTCCTTCCCAAGAATTCTCTTAGAGGGGACACAACTTTGGGTCCTCAACTGTGAAATGTGTGGGAATTCAATGGTTTTGAGCCATTTCCTCTCTGTCAAACTCTGCTGGAATGATCCAGGGTTCAGCTGTTGTTAGCAGGGGGAGGGAGCACAGGCACTGACACACAGAGATGGAATCTCATGGCAGAGTTAAGCCAGCCTAGACAGCAAGTGCACTAGTCCCTGCTGAGAAGGGATAGGGCAGTAGAGGGGGGGAAACAACTGAGAAGGAAGTTTTCCAGCTCAGGAAGGCTCATTGCAGCCTCCTCACTCCCCTGGAGTACAGAGAGTTCTGGTGGAGCCACTCACGTCCAGGATCCCAGGCCCAGCCAAGGCCTGTTTGCTTTCTCCTGCACTTCCCACATCCCAGGCATTGCCAAGGTCTGCTTGGAAAAAGCTGCTCTCAGTGCTGCTATTCCTTCACCCTCCAAGAGCCCCAGCAGAGCTGCCAGAGCTGTCTGAGCACAGCAGAGCCAGGAGGGACGGCCTGTCCTGCATTAACACCCTAAAAGATCCCACATGATGCTTATTAGGGCTGGAAAACCCGAGCTGGGCCACAGGATCACACAATGTGCTGAGCTGGAAGGGACCCATGAGGATCAGACTGCAGTTCCTGGCCCTGCACAGGACCATCCCCTCCCTTGTGCCAACTGATATCTTTCCACCTCTGCAGCAACACAATTTTCCAGGAACGATCCTGCCTGCTCCTTTGCCTCTTTTCCCACTTATTTGCATGGAAACACATCCGCAGGATAGGGACAGATGCCTCTTTGTGACAAAAGGGCTGAGTTAGCCTAGAAGTGACAGACTGGCCAAGCTGCTGCTCTGCAGAGGAGCTGAATGCAGGTCACTGCTCTGTGCCATCCCTGAGGCACCTCAGAGCAGCCTGCAATGGCACAGGACACAAATTAAACCACCTGGGCACACATCCCCAAGGAAGAGGGGACCCCCCATCAGCAAGGTCAAGCCCTCAGGAGTATCTCTCACTCAAGGGCAATTCCTCCAGTGTCCATTTTTTAAGACAATGGTGAGTCTTCCAGAACAAAGACAGGACAGAAAACCAGCACAGCACCATCCAGGGGAAAACTGGGAAAGGTTCTCATTTTGCAAAACCTCTTCAGCTGCTGCAGCACAGGCTGCTCCAAGTTTAGATGACATTGCATCAGTCCTCTCCACCTCTTAGACAGAAGGAGGAATTAAAATTACATCTACCCTTAGTCTGCAAAAATCCAGTATTAGGGAGGGCTCTGGATGAAACCAGCACTGAGGTTTTATTTTTCCAAAAGAAAATGAAATCGAGGGTGTCTTTTCTTGAGATTCTGCCCCTCTGCTCAGGTGAGACCCCACCTGGGTCAGTCATTCCATCCAGCTTTGGGGCCTCCAGCACAGGATGAATGTGGAGCTGCTTGAGCAAATCCAGAGGAGGCACCAAGATGATTAAAGGGAAGAAGCACCTCTGCTGTGAGGAAAAGCTGAGGGAATTGGAATTCTTCAGCCTGGAGAAGAGAAGCTCCAGGGAGATCTTAGAGCCCCTTCCAGTGCCTAAAGCAGCTGTAGGACAGATGGAGAGGGACTTGGCACAAGGGGGAATGGCTTCCTACTGCCAGAGGGAGAGATGGGATCTTGGGAAGGAGTTGTTGGCTGTGAGGGTGGTGAGGGGCTGGGATGGATTTCCCAGAGAAGCTGTGGCTGCCCCATCCCTGGGAGTGTCCAAGGCCAGGTTGGAGCCCCCTGGGACAGTGGGAGGTGTCCCTGCCTGTGGAGCTGCACAAGCTTTAAGGTCCTTCCAACCCAAACCATCCTGGCATTCCATGATTTCTGCAGGATAGTGGAGTGAGTGAAGGAGATCAGTGACCCACATGGCTAATTCCAGAAGCTTCTCAGAGAAGCCTCTCCTGTAGCCCCCAGCTACCAGAGCCCAACACAACAATCTAAGAAAAACTGGCTCCAAAATTCAGTGTTCGAGGCAAGGAAAGGTCCAAAACCAACCAGCAGAATGTGCTTCAGCTTTTTGTTTCTGAGTCTTTGTCCTCACAGCTGAAGTCAGCCCTGTCTCAGTCCCAGGCACACTATCACAACTCACAGACTAAACCAAACCATCTGCAGCCCTCAAATCAACAGCTGTTGTTCCCCTCTGACTCATAAAGCCTGTCCAGGCTTGAGGACAGAGGCACCAGTGAAGGGCCCATCTTGCCATCCCTTGGTTTTCCAGCTTCCCAGCTCCTTTCCAGGGCTGCTGCTGAGCCTCCAGAGGCAACATGCTCCCAGCAGGGAGGTAATGGGGAGGAAAACGTGGCTCACCTGGAATTTCACAAACATGTTGTGCCCATAACCAGGGCACTTGGCAGAGAGGAGCAGCCCAGGTGTCTCACAGGTGCAAGTGCTGGGATAGCACAGGATCAGGAGTGGGGAAACATCCTGCTCCAGCTCCAGCTCCATATGGCACCGAGGCTCTGTCCTAAGACACAAACAGAAAACACCTGGATGAACAGGAATGCAGGACAGGGATGAAACTTATTCATCAATACCAAGAAAAATGCCCAAAATAGAAGTTTTGGGAGGTTCCAAAGCTATTTGAGAAGCGGGGCCAAATTTGACAAATAGCTCCAGCCAAAATGGAGGCAATAATTAGAAAAACATTGAAACGTGTCACTTTTAGTTGTTGTTCTTGGTTTTTTTTTTTCAAACTAAAACATTTTACTTCGGAAATGATGAAACATTTTAGTCCCAGCAGGATCTTGGAGCTTTTGTCCCAGTAAAACAGGAATGTTTATTGGGTTTGTCACTCACTGACTGAGTTAAATGTCAGGAGGAAATCTCAGTGTTGCTTTTTCATGTAAAAATAAAAATTAAAAATGCACAAAAAGATTTTTATCTGGTGGCACAGGGCATTAAAAGAAGCCAGATAAAGGGCTCTTTTCCTGTCCAGATCCTCAACTCCCCTAATTCCCAACAGGCTGAGCCATGGAGGATTAGCCAACCTGCACGGAAAGGCAACAAGGTGACCTCAGGTGACAGGAGAGAAGGTTCCTTTTGGGAGCCAGAATGTCCCTGGGAACAGTAGGGTTGAGGGTGATGAAGGCTGGGAGGGACAAAGGCTGGAGTGAGATGCCCCCCAGAGCTCCCAGAATGGAGAACCAGGGCCTTTCCCCTGCTCCCATGCCCGGGGCACTGGGAAAAGCCACATCCTGCCTTTTCCATCAGCACAGCAGCCCCTGCCAAGGAATCTGCCTCTCCCATGGCTGGGGCCTTGGCTGCCTCTAATTTTAGGGTCTGATGAAAAGATTTGGGGTCTCCTCCAAGCTTTCCTAACAAAGGGCTGAGTGCCACAACCAAGAGGCTCAGGATCCCCCAGCACTCCCAGCACTCCCCCGTGGGCCCAGCTGTCCTGTGGGTTTCCCTGCCCACACACCAGGGTGACTTTGCAGATCCAAGGACTCATCACCATGGTTTGTTATCAGAGTTCTGGGAGTGATCACTCCCACTGCCAGTGATCCAATACCCACAACAGACCCTGAACCCCAGGCTACTTCCAACTCATCCCAAACCCCCAGGCCTTGCCCAGATAATGCCCTTTAACTCCTCCAGACACTAAGCCAGCTCTTAAACCAGCCAGAAGGCAAATACAGCAGGAAGACCTTTCCAGACTCCACGACACAGTCGCCAGCACAAAGCCTGGCTCAGCCATTTACAGGCATTTGAGGGGCACACCCCAGTTCCAAAGTGTCCCAACACAGGGTTTCTTGGAGCAGACACAGCTCCCAGGGTCTTGGTGTGGGGTATGGAGACCCCAGAGTGTCCATATGAACCATGTGCTGCTGGGAGGAGGCAGAGCTGGTGATTACTGGGAGGGAATTGGGAACTGGGACATGAAACCAGAGAGGGGAAACGTTTAAGCTTTAATCTTGGAAACAGCTTCCTGATAGGAGATTTATGAGCAATGGGAATAGTCTCCTTTGCAGAAGTCTGGAAGCTGTGTTGCTAAAACAAGAGCGGATAAAAGAGGAGACAACACATGAGGAATGCATTTGGTTTGGGCAGGAGATGGATAAGACCCGGAGGTTCACTTCCATCACTTCCAGATCCAGCCACTCTCCCACATCTCCAACCCCACACCTGCCTCTGGGGGCATTCACCCTCTCGCACCGTTAACGTGCAGAGGTTGTCAGAACATTCTGGTGGCATCCAGAGCAGTGGGAGCAGCCCAAAGCCCTGGGGCAGCTCTGCAGCTGCTCCTGGGGCTCTGAGAGACCCTCACTTTTTGGGTGCAGTAGCCAACTTTTGAGCTGCCCCGTGGAAGGGGCAGGTTCATTAATATGTGTCTTGTTTAACTTGGACCTGGAAGCAGCTGAACTTCTCCTGACTTAGTTCTCCCTGTATCTATATCCCACTTTCCTGTAATCAACCTTCCCCTTTTTCCTGAGTTGGCCTTTCCCAGCACGTTCTTGGTTTGCTTTAAAGCTGCCTCAGTGGTGCTGAAGGATGTGGAAGTGACAGCTCTGGCCATCCAAGCCCTGTGTTCATCCCCAAATCTGTCCATGTCTCCAGCACAACAGCAGAGGCTTGATCCCTCCCGGTCTCCTGGCCCCAGTTCCAATTGCAGCACAAGCTGAAGGGGTGAAAAGGTAAAGGAGACAAGAGTAGCACCTCTCTGTACCCAGCAGAGAGTCAGGGAATGATCTGGGTTGGAATGGACCTCAAAGATCATTGAGTTCCACCCCCTGCCATGGGCAGGAACACCTTCCAGTAGCCCAGGTGGCTCCAAGCCCCATCCAACCCGGCCTGGAAAAGGGTCTCTTGGGAAGCTTAGGCTCATAAAACTGCTGAGCCAGTGCCCTGAGAAAAATCATGCAAAGTGTGACCTCAGCAGCAAGCCCAAAGCACTCTGACTTCAGCCTCATTGCCCCACAAAAACATCAGTGAAATCATTTCATTAATCCCCAGAGCCTATTTTCCTTCCTTCCTTCCTTCCCTCAGCCAAGCTGAAGCTTAAAATAGTATTTTGCATTCCTCATATTTCACTCCAAAACTAATTAACACCCAATCAGCCAAAAGCTCTTGTGGCAGCAGCCTGGCTCTGTCGTGCAACCTGCCCACCCCTGGCAGCAGCACGAGCACCCGCCGAGCTCCCAGCTCATCCCAAAAGATATTTCTGACCCAGCATCTGGAGGGAACTGTGCTAAAACAGCAGAAAACTGGAAAATACTGGAATTAAAGCTGCACACGCACTTCTGTGTCCATCCCACGTGCACACACGACTTCTCAGTGCTCATGAAGGATCTCAGCGTGGTAATTCCACACCGTGCCACAAACACGGTTGTTCTTCACCAGCTCCCAGCAGCTCCTAAATTAGGGCAAAAACCACGAGTTACCCACTGCCTTCTGCTTGGTACCTTCACCACAACCCCCCTGGGAACAAAGTCAGCTTTAATTCAGCTGAAAAAGCACCTGGGGTCCAGGGCGGGGTGTGGGACGGGGAGGAGGGAGCTCAGCTCTGGTTCCCCATGGAACTCGGCGCTGTTCCTTGGGAGCACAGGCCGAGCTGGGAAAGGGAACGACGCCCAGGGCGGCCCCAAACCCGACCCCCAAGGGACACCAGCCCCGTCCCCGCAGGATCGTTGGTGCTGGAGGCTCACACGGGTCAGGTTGGAGGAGCACGGGCTGGGTGCGAGGGCAGGGATCGGGAACTGGGAGTGCCCCGAACACTGCGGGGGCTGAGGGGGGACAAAGGGGCTGAACGCCCCGCGCCCGGCGCCTTCGTTTGGTTTTCAGCCCAAACTCCCACCCACAACCACGAGGGCGGAGCGGTCACTCCAGGCGGCCGCAGGGCCACCGGCCCTGGCCCAGGGCACGGGCACGGGCACAGCCCCGCCCGGGGAACCGCCCGGGCCGGGGGTCGACCCGCAGGGCCGAGAGGGCCCACAGAAGGGAGCGGCCCCACAGAACGGGAACGGCGCCACAGAAGAGAGCGGCCCCACAGAGCAAGAGAGGCCCCACAGAACGCACAGGCCCCACAGAGCGGACTGGCCCCACAGAGCGGACAGGCCCCACAGAGCGGACAGGCCCCACAGAGCGGACAGGCCCCACAGAGCGGACCGGCCCCACAGAGCGGAC
>VXBA01000328.1:0-13698 GCA_013399895.1 Serilophus lunatus
ACCACCCTCTGAGCTCGGCCATATATTTTTGTTTAAAAACTAACACACTTTCACCCCTCAAGTTTATATGAGAATATTCTTACTCTATACTGAAGGGTATTTTGTCTATTTTCTTTAAATAGATAGTTGTTTCTATGTTAATCTAAGCCAATATATCTTCCTTCTCTTTTCTGAGATGTTTCTTATAGCCATTGAACAAAATCAAATACCCTGTAATTTCACCAGCTCCAAAGAGCAGGCTGGAGATACATCATATGCATTAATATTTTTATTGCTCTTTATATGTTTCCCAGAAACCCTGACATAAAAGAAGTAGAATTTGACATTTAGCAAATGGGTCTTTTATGAACTTGGTGGCCTTTGATACACTTACAATGGGAAAAGATGCTTGATTTGTAAAGGAAAGGTCATCATGAATGAGTGATCATTATACCATTAATAGTTACTATATCTGGTGAAAGAACGGCAAGCTGATATTTTCCTTTCTTGATGTTCATCTCAGGCAGAGTTCAGAAAAATGCCTTTAAGGAAGATGCAGTATATGCTTTACAGAACAGAGAGTAGCTTGGGGTTTGTTTTTTGTTTTTTTTTTTTCTTTTCTTAGAGATAGCATTTTAGACATGTTATCTTCCTCGTCTCTTTGCAACATGCACATGAGATTCACTTATGCCATTGCACAAAATTACTTAGCCTTATAAGCCCTATGGATGTTTCTTTCTGTACTACTGTCAAAAGAATTGTACGAAAGTCAAAATGACAAATTTAGCGCAGTCAGACCTGTGCTTTCTCAGCACACAGTGGTCTCCTTCATACATGTCTTCTGGTTGATGCTTCAGAAGATTTATTTCGGAAGCTGAAGGAAGGAAAAGCAAATGAAAAAGAGATCACATTACCAGTACTGTCAATCTCATGCTCCAAGCCTCAAAGAATGTTATTACAGACATGAAAAAAGATGCAAACTTTCTCCCCCAGCAAATTTTCTATCAGCAATTAACACAAGTGATATAAAACTTTTATTAAGCACACTGAAAGGCTGGTTTTGCAGTATCAAATATGAGCTGTTTGAACCAGAGTGGTAACACAATTCGCATTGAATTGAAAACGTAGGTGCTGATTTCCCTTAACTGCCGTACACAAAGGCTTTTCCAAAGCTTAGTGAAGATATTGCATCCTTTTCAATGCAAGATTGCATCCTGAGAGCTCTGGTCCCCCAAGTCCTGCTTTTGAAGTTTCCCAAAATTTGAGAGAAAACATTCAATAGGTAAAGGAATCAGTCTGGTCTTCATGAAAGGTTTTGGATGAATTTCAGGACAAAGGCTTGGGATGAACTCACTGCTCTTATTGGCTCACGCTTCCATACTAAACTAGTGAGGGTAACTGCTAAGAAGCTAACAAGCTATTGCAAAACCTTCATGATTATAAAGAAATTATGGCCTGGGATGTTATTCACCACTCATAGCATTCTTTTGCCCTACCTTCCTTTTTAATGTATATCAAAGAACCTGCATGTAGTGCTTTGGCTGCCCTTAACTACCCTTTACTTGATTCAGTTGAGCAGGGCACAGACACTTAGAAAGCACCAGGAAATTCTCTTGTTAGCACTGTGTTCGTCCATTCTGAAATGAATCTGATGGTGCCAACAAGGCCGTTTGTGGAAAACACGGCAAGATGAATCAGAAAACAGATCAATGGTAAAAACAACCAAGTATAAAGGTAAGAAAAACCCTTGGAATCCTGGATTAAATGGTCCTTAGTGATATTTCTCATAAAAATGTGAATAAAATTTTCAATCCATGAATAATGAAATATCTCCAAACAAAGCTGAAAGGGGGAAACTTTTCAAGGGGAATTTAGAGAGTGAGACATTTAGTGAATGTGTCTAAAAAGGTATTTATTTTTTTTTCTAGCATATAGACATTCCTTTCTGCACGCACTCCTCCTCACTATCTGGAACATATCTGGCTGCTTCCGCAGTGTAGCTGAAGGTTGCTGTATGATTCTGATATGTTTTGTCATCTCACACCAGAGAAACAGAATTCACAAAATAGTAACTTTACTTCCAGGATCTGATTCAGTAAGCCTGATGATGTGATCTTTTCAATCTGATAAATGGACACAGTTTACATCCAACCCTATCCAGCAGTACATGTTCTGGTTTTGACTGGATTAAATTTAATTTTTTCACAAGTAGTTAGTACAGTGCTGTGTTTTGGATTTATGATAAGAATAATGTAAATACTATGCTGATGTTTTAGTTGTTGCTGAGTAGTGTTTACATTAATTCAAAGACTTTTCAGAATCACCCCAGAAGAGAGCAGCTGCAGGGCACAAGAAGCTGGGAGGGGACGCACCCAGAAGAGCTGACTCCAACTGGCCAAAGGAATATTCCATAGTATAGGGCATCATAGTCAGTATAAAAATTATAGGGAAAGTTTGCTGGAAGCCACTGCTCATGAACTGCCTGGGCATCGACTGACACATAGTGACTAATTCCACTGTATATCACTTGGTTATTATTATGCTACTACTACTACTACTACTACTACTACTACTACTACTAATAATAATAATAATAATAATAATAATAATAATAATAATAATAATTTATTATTATTATTATTGTTATTATTGTTATTATTATTATATTTTTCCCTTCCATGACTGTCCTACTGAACTGTCTATATCTCAACTCAAAAATTTTACTTTTCTTTCCCCTCCCCCATCTCATTGGGTGTCAGGGGAGCTTCATGGTGTTTAGCCACCTCCTAAGTTAAACCACAACAACAGATCTTAATATAATTCTACAAAAAATAAAACCCCATTATGTGTGAATTTCATGAACTGGGCATCTGCCTGGGACCTACACGTTGTTTCCTACTGAGCATAATAATTATAATTATTAAATTTTCATTAGAATGGCAAGTGGCAGTCATATTCCCCTTCTCACAAAAGGCAATGACTTAGTTTTAAGGCTGAAGTCTTCTTTTCCCACTTATCAAAATTAATTCTTCCATTCAAAGCACAGCATCTTCAACTAAGATGGACTTAGATGGTCTCAGGAGACTCCTGTTCTCTCAGGCAGGAGAAGCAATGTGCCAGTGGACCCTAAAAACCAGTGCAGTTGAAGAAAAAGGTTAGGGGAAACATGTCACATCCCTTCTCCCTTTTCCTTGCACTCTGTTATCACAAAGTACCTTGGCATTTCATTTCTTCCACACTGCTTTACCAGCATCTCCATTAATTAAAACAAAAACTCATGCAAACAAAAAGCAAACAAGCAAACAAACAAAAAACTTACGAAATAGATACTTGGCCATGAGAATTGAGATTCTGTAATTTTGAATCTTGGTAAGAGACAGACATTGGCCGGAAAGTCAGAATTACAGAATATTTGGAGTTGGAAAAGACCCACAAGGACCACCAGGCCCAGCTCTTCAGTAAATGGCCTGTATGGGGATCAAACCCACAATCTTGGCGTTATTAGCACCATACTCTAATCAGCTGAGCTATTTGCACATCTAGAATAGCTTTTTTTTTCCTTTTTAGGTTAAATCTTAGAAGAAGGTTTATTGCCATCAGAGCTCCCTGGATTTAAATTAGCTTGTCAGCAACCATACAGGTGTACGTTTGTGATGTGGCCTCCTACAACATCAAGGAGGTCATTTTAATAATCCTCTAAGTCCCTTCCTGTACTATCAAATTTCTTAGGGAAAATTTCCAGCTAGCTTTCCCCTCCTAACTTCATTATTTTTTTCATTCTGACAAGTGATTGTTGGAGGCCATAAAAACCTGAAAAAGAGACAAAGAGGTGCTAATATGCAGTGAAACACAACTATAAATCTCTAGTAATCACAGTAAGTTGGAATCACTTGGGAAGATAAACAGAGAGTCTGAAATGCTGGTAGCTTTTGGTTTAGTCTTACCTCTGTTGTAATATATCCGTTCATAGAACTAACATCTACACATTCTCATTCTCCAGACTCTCAGTCTGCATGTGAATTCAAGAAAGCATTTGACAACTTCCTGAAGACTGAGTAAAAGTCCTAATAATAAATAAATTAGGAGGACTAGGACCATATCCTTCCTATTAGTCCAAGGACACATTTTTTCCATTTCAGCTGGAGCAAAGGGCTCCGCACTCTCTAGCCTTGTTCACTCATGCAGTTATTTACCCATATAAGATGATTGCAAATTACTGCACAAGGCAGAAGTCAATGATGAAACAACTGCTTGGATTATATCTTCTATTTAAAGAAGGACTTCCTCAAACATCAGCTTATTAGCAGATAATGGGAGTCATTGAATGATTTAGTTTGCCTGAAATAGCAAATAAACTGGCTGCTGAATTGCCTTTTTTCCAAGGGAAGCATGTTCTATTGAGTATTTTTCTGAAGTCTAATAGTTTTATGGGGAATTTATGAGAAAAATGTTTGTTATTTGTTGCATTTTGCCTGTTTTTGCAAATACAAAAAAAAATCACAACCACAAAAACAAACAAACAAAGAAAAACAAAGAAAGAAGAGTAAATGTGTGGCAGGAAAAATCTGCAAACACAACACTTAAAGTGTCAACACAGAAATGAACAGACCAAATACTCTCTAAAGTCACCCAAGTTTACAGACAAGGACAACATACTAGGACTGATGTTTCATTCCATCCTACAGCTGTTTGGTACTGTTACAGAGGCTTCATTTGGTCTTGTTTTTCCTTGCCTATTAATTACCTTAAAGAGAATGCTTTATTTAGGACATGTTCTAGATTATCATTTTTTATACAAGTCAAATGTTTTGACAGCAGAAACGACATAGAAAGAGTAGTCATGACTCACTATTAGTTACAGAAAGTGGCACCACTCCAGTTGTGTGGAAATGTAGGTATTATCACCAGCTCTTGCGGGTTTGAGGGGTCACTCCTTTTTTTTTTTTTCATTTGTCTCTTCCCCACCTCCCTTGCCCTTCTCCCATCACACATCTTTCCAAGTCAGAACAAAGTTCTTCAGGTAGGTACTGACTCCTTTGATATGGGTGTAGAGCCCAGGGGCTACAGCACAAAGACTTTAGTATGACTTTTCCTGTGATGGGGTTTTGATAGGACTTGTTCTGTTCTTGCTTGGATCCTTCTGCTTATGTGGGAGTTCTGTGTGCTGCTACTACCAATGAAAAGGGTCAACCTCTTTCTACTTCCCCTGAACATTAACAAATAGTTACTTGAAATACAAACCCACAGGCTAAGGTCCTGCGGGCTGAGGTACCATAGCAGGTCTAGACTGCAAGGTGATTAAATCACATCCCTCATGTGGGAAGTGAAGGATTCAGACATTTACATTCTGTTCCATACCCTGGACTCGTGCACATCTAGCTGTTAGAGCAGTGAACTGTTAGGATACACTTTGGCTCTGTGACAGTGCTGTGGCAGTTTATCTTCAGCTTTATTTATTCATCACCCCTAGGAGCTAAATAAATGAACGGCACACTTAACAAGTGGGCCAGGAGCTGCAGGATCCCATATACCAGCTCATAATGATGAGAGAAGGCAGCAGCAAGCACAGGCAGTAAACTTAAACAAGTATTCCTAGTTCATGTCCTTCATGAGGACTGTTTGGTCTGTTTTACAGCTAACTTATCACTTCTTCCAAAACTACTTTAGCAGCACATGAGCATTGTTCGAAGATTCCTGGGCTAGCAGTCAAGTGGTACCTCCAGAAGCAGAAAAATCTAATCAATGTTTTGCTGCATGCACACAAATTATCTTTGTTAGGATGCAGGTGCTGTGTCATTATGTCTGTATCTGATCTGATCTGGTAGTTCTGCAGATCCAGGCAGTGTACCCTGTGGTTGTATCAGCTCCTGTAACTTCAGCTTAGCAGGGTCCTGGCCCTGCTGTATTGTGCAATATAGATAGTTCTTCAGCTTGTAAAGAGTAGAGTTACTCCTTAGAAACCCTGCTGACATTGCAAGCTGCTTTTAAAGCCAGTTATCCTTCTTAAGATGTTTAAACTGACAGAGGATTTTCTCTGGACTGCCAAGGAATTATACATAGAGTTGCTTTGTATTTGTCTCAAAGACACCAGTTGTTCAAAATTTGCTACTAGAGAAGTAATCTGAATTATGTAGATTTCATATTCTCCGTAACTTTGTCAATGATCAAAGAAAAAGTATATAATGAAGTTCATATAAGCGAGTTAAATGTAAAAGAAATTAGGTTATTATAATCAAATGTGAGAATTTGATCAGACTGTTTAATTCACTGTTCTTTAGGAAACTTAAGAGAAAGGAGAGAACCAGTAAGAAAGATATTTTGTTTAGTTAACAGTCCTTGTTGCTACATAGATTTATTAACTGTCATTGGGACTGGTGTACATATTCTACCAAAAGAAATATACAGGGAGAGTCAAATAATTTCCAGACCGAAATTAATATTCCAAGTGCATTCTTCGAAAATAACAGGTAATGAGGTTATAAACAGCCCCTTTTGACAGAGGCAGGGGTGCCCACAAAGGAAAGATCCAGTTACAAGAGACATACTTTTTCAGGCAACAGTAATCAGACATTACAGGATTGCAACTAGAGATCCTAACCAGTGAAATACACGAATCTTTCAGACAAGGCTGTCCTGCAGATATTTGCAGTGGGTTTTAAATTTTTCTGTGACTATGGCTATTTGTTCTTCTCCTTAATAGATCTTCACATGGTAACGCATTTCTCTCATTCCCCCACCTCAGATGCAAAGCAAATAGATGGGATGGAAGAGATTTAAAGGGAGGGAATTAGAAAATATGAAATACGGAGGCTAGGAAAGGAGATGAACAGTAGGACAGGTGAGCGAGAAGGCCAGAGAGGAATTTAAGAGAATAGAAAATATAAGAAAACACATAAACCTTGTGAAAGACATATATGTAAGGGGATGAATTAAGAGTATGTAGAGATGGATTCCAAAATTAGTACTATTTGTTTTGTCCCTAAGTACTTGCTTTTGCAATTTTAACAGAGGAATTGGATATTGAGGGGAATACCCTATAATTCTGTTATAAAAAATAAAGAGGATTATTGTTATCCAGCAGGGTAAATTCAGATGCTTAGTGTTGGTAATCAACAGTGAACATCCAAATTTACACAGCAGTAATTTCATCTAATTCCCTCTCTACACTGGGACTGACAGTCTTGCACCTAGGTATTTCCTGTCTTGCATGCTTTTATAATTTTTCAGAAGGTACTATGTTGCACTGCAGAAACAGCTAAAGTTATGTGGAGAAACCAATCTCTTGTTAAAGAAAACGTTATAGTTTAATGGAACAACTCTAATGTTTCATTGAAAAAGTGAAAAATCATTTTAGAAACCTAGGGTCAGGCTTAGGGGTGTCTGACTCCAGGCTTCTTAATTGTAGTTGTCTTTTTCAGCTATATTTGAAATTTCAGATAAGTATGAAAATCAGGTATCTCAGTCTGGCTTCTCTGCCTTGCTCTTCTTTCCTCCCCCTTTTTCTCTCTATTTTGTGCTATTCCTTGTTTTATCAGAGTGCTCAGCTGTCCTCATGAGTGTCACATGAGTGCTGCATGTGGAGAGGAAGGACTTGCTCAACAAGATGGAGACTGACAGGCCAGTACTGCAAAATGCTGTTGGATGCCTTTCAGAATGAGAAGATTTCAACAAAATAAAACTATTTTCTTCTTTTAAAGGAGGAAGCAAAGTTGTAAAAAGCAGCAACATAAAATCCTTTGACTCCAACTGTCAAACATAAAAAAAAAAAAAAGGTGTTCCACTTCCTAAGCTGGAAACACTTTCCAGCAAACAACAGCCCTTTCAAGTCAGCATCAGATCAGTCTGTTCCACTTCTATGTTTTCTTTTGTAATTATTTTTCTTTATACTACACCATTTGAAGCTGAAATAATTGGGTCAGGAGATCAGATTTCCAAGCCTGGGACTGAAATGGATAGTTCACCATCCGTGAGGAAATACAAGGCCATTAAAGTGTCCTACATACCGTTTTGCCATGAAATAAATAACTTATTCTCATTTCCCAGCAACAGATGCTCAGTGGTTAGCCAGTCATAGGGCTGAGCAATTACCACTGTAGTAGCAGAAAAGCTTTAGAAAGGCAACTACCACAGGAAATAAAGTCTGCCCGTTTCAAATATAGTGGGCATAGTTGTTAAAACCTTTGAAACCTCCAGCCTTGTACTTCTCTGAGGTTAGTTTGAGTGCCATTATTCAGACAGCTACCTCTCAAGGTCTTGATTTTTGCTTATCTTAGAGGTTATTTGTAACCACTGATAAGAAAGTGAGTGGCAGGAGTCAGGTGAGGAGAATTCTCTTTTTCTTCAGACCCACTTTTCCATCACCTCATTGACTAAGTAATGCATAACAAAGTAATGATTGTCTGTCCAAAAACTAAAATAAAATTCTTCCAAGACATTGGCACATTTTCACCTTCTTTGGAAATGCAGCTTAGACATTGGTAATGCAGAAAACACTGGGAAGAGGAGATGAGAGAACAGAGTGGATATGCAAACAGCTCCTTTCTATCTTTCTTTTACAGTATGCTAGTGAAAAATATGAAAGAGGGAAATATTCAGTGAGATTGGGTTTACAGAACAACAATTCTTTATTGTGATTTGCAAGAACTCAAAAGAACTGAAGTGCCTAGGGGATCTGAAATGACAGGGAGAGGAATAACTACGTGATTCAAATCTAAAATAGACTTAAGAGTACCTTAAAAAATATAGTCTTTGATATAAGCATCTGGAAAACCAAAATGTCAACAGCCCACAAAGATAACCCAATGTTGTTGGTTTTTTTTAAATTTAATTTTATTTTAGTGTTTTCCATTTTTCTGCTTTTTGACTTTTCTTACACGGTAAAGCTCTTTGGATACAAATTAACTTTCTCAGAGTGCTGTTTGTTACAGATTCGCACACCTTGATCAGATGCCCAGCAGAATGGAAATTGGCTTTTTTCAGCAATATAAGCCAAGAAATAAACAGAAAATAAATCCCATCCTGGGTAGGCTAAGAACCTGTCTATAAATACTACCACCTAGTTTTGAAAGGCACAATACATGACAGATATACTTTAGAGCTTTAATAGGACTTAATTGATTTCCAACTCACATAAAATTATTCCAGCACAAAAAAGTCTTGAAGGTCTATGACCTTGCTTATTGTTTTGCTGGGATGTGGAGAAGGTTTTTCGTTGTTATTGATGCAACTTCTTGCTTCAATGCAAATTAAATGAGAAATACACATCATATTTTATCACATCATATGTCCATCTGTTTAACTAAATTAGTTGCTGTTCCGAATACAGAGACTAAATTCAAGACAGCAGGACAGCATCTGTATTGGGATTTTTTTTTTGGTAGTGCTTAAGGACTGATATGTTTCTCTTAGAGCAGTGAAGGCATAATTCATTCTCTTAGAGTAGATGAAGAGCAAGAGCTGGATTTTCACTTTCAGGAAAATGGAGGACAATGATTTGTTTTGTCAAAAACACAGCAGAACTCTCAATATTTAGAACCATCTCTCTGGCCCTGTGCATGATGCCTGGAGTGTTGATTTTGCCACTACCTAAGGGACCATCACATACCACCCATTCAGTCAGCCTCAGCCTGTAAAATTAAGCAAGGTTTCTTTAAAATGTCAAGAAGTCAAGGCCATCTGTGGGCAAGTAAAAATTATTCTCCTGGTGTTTTCTAACACGCAGGTACCTCCTTTTACCTGTTCTTAAATCCAGTCAAATAAAAAAAAATAAAAAATTTAAAAATAAATAAATAAATACATACATACATTTAGGCATGGCAATAGATTAACCCCAAAGCTACACCCGGAGCTGCCTGGGACAGAGGAAGCTCACAGAGAGTTACACTAAAATGATGTATGACTTTGTCTAAACTTCTCTTTCCTTGTGTCTCTGTGCCAATCTTACTAGATGCAGTTGTTCTGTGTCACTATATTAATGTTTTTTACCATTCTTAGGAATTAAACTCAACAAGCACTCAGTGAGACACTGAAAGTGTTATCAGCTCATGAACAGCCTGTTTCCAGGAAATGTTGCATAAAGGTGGAACTGTGCAATTCTGCTCAAAAAAAAAAAAAAAAAAAAAAAAAAAAGTGCTACTGTTCCTAAATTATGTAATGCTAAAGGCAAAGATCTTTCCCCCCCAGTGAATCCCTATCCTTGTGGTAGTTTCTTTCAAGGAGTGTCTATGTTGTTTGCTAGTAACAATTGTGAAGAGGGATGATTTTCTGCTCTTGCAAGAATTAGGAAAAACAGTGAGTATATCTTACAAGTTCTGTTACTTCATGCTTAGTTTGCAGGAAGCTGGACTTGGAGGCTTTCTCTTGCTTTGCACTCATGAAGTCTTTCCTAATGGCAGTCCCAAAAACAAATCCTGACTGTGTTCCAGCTTCATGTGAGGACGAGATCACATTTTCTACTTTGCCCTGATTTTTGTTCAGGCATGTAACACAAAGTTTCAGAAAGGTGTTGAGTAACTCTTAACCAATGCCTAGTTTGGACAACGAGGCAATCTGATTTTGTGTGGCAGATGCATCCAGCTCGCATGTTGAGCTCTCTCTCCATACTTTTAAGTTACTATTATTTTATTACAAATGTATCTCTAGAACTTTGTTCAGTGCTTATTTGAAGCACGAATAACACTAGAAGTAGTCCAATGCTCTGCATTGTTATATTGTTTTGGCACAGGCTCCCACAGGATATGGACTGGACTCTGCCCTTCAATTGCCCGGGTGAATGTAACACCCCTCGGCAGGCACACAGACCTTTACAAATGGCACAGCACAGAGTCTGTTGAGGAAAGTTAGTGAATCCCTGGGTAAGCATAAGTGTCGAATGAGACCCCTAAGGCACTGAGTGTAAATTAAGCAAAATTTTGAAACGAATAAAGCAGTAAATAAGACATAGCTAATCTAGGGTCCTTTTAAGTCAGGAAGAAAAGCAGCAGCAGGCAGGGCAGGAAATTTCTTTCTTTGGAATTTGGGCTAAAGAAATACCCTGTGCCAAACAAAAGCGTATGTCTTCATAATGTCTAGAAGACAACTGAAACACCACTGTCAAGAGTTTTTGCGGATGCTTTGAGTAAATGTCTTGAGCCTCACTGGAGTGACAGTGGCCTCCTCAGCTCGAAGCAGACAGGTATTATTTTGCCATGGTAGAATGTTGCAACTTCAGTTACAATGCAAGGGCGTGACACTGCACAGAATCTTGGCAGAGACACACAAACCTTGAATCTTTAATTATTTACTGAGTACTATTTCTTCAGGTAGCTTGCTGAGAAAAGCAAAGCAATCAAACCTGCAGCTTCTGTCTCCGATGTGCAAAAACACTCTTCATGACTATTAGGAATAAGTACAGTGTTCTTGCAATGTTTGTAGTAGTCATGGTTAGCTTAGCAGTAGGGGCTAGAAAGTTACTAGTTATGTAATTGCCCAATATAGAGAGGTGCAGGGCCCGGAACACTGAGACCATTCAGCAGCAAGGGATATATATAATGCAGCCAAGCCCTCCAGCTTGAAGTATGCAGTGCCTTTCATTTTGAAAAATGTCAGGGTCCTTCAGAGCCAGTTAAATAAGCACATAATGGGGGGACAGAGGAGTGTTGGGAAGTCTGAAACCCTCGAGTTTTTGGACAGAGGAGAAACAGACAAAGGGGATAAAAGAGGCTGCAACGTCTATCAAGTTGAGAGACCTCACTGGGGATTGTCCAGTGAACTCTCCCTTTTATGTGAAAAAAGTTAGGAGTTTTTTAGTTAGTTCTTCTGTCTCCTGGTTAAAGCTTCTGTAAACGTGAACAATAAGCTTGCTTCTGCATCTCTTAAAAAATGTAATTAAATCTATTATTTTGTCTACAGGTTTCATCTGTGTATATGTTACCTTGACATCGTACTGGTGGATATAAGAACAAGTATTTATCCATGCTATAGGTCGTTGGAGTCCATTTCTTTTCAAGTGGCTTCACCTTTGGGGGAGGGGATCAGGAGGGGAAGTAGGAATGTTCATTGGGTTTTCCTGTTAATTTGTATTCAACCTCAGGACTGAATAAAGTCTAAAGTGTAAATGCTTATGACAGAAGAGGAGAGAAGAAGATACTTTTACAGAGCAAAGGTTTAAGTATAACCTGACTAAATAACTGAATCTGTCCCAGCACATATAACTATGTTTGGAAATAACAGCTGACACAAGCAATTGTAAAATCCAGTTACTCAAACATCAACAAGTAATGCACAGATCAAATACTAAAAGATTAAGACTGTGCAGAGAATTGTTAATGTATTTTCAACCATTAGTTGCAAATCCAAATCCTCCTGACACAGCAATTTAGTAACATTCTTTAGTAACAAAATTCTTTTAAAATGGAAGAGTGATCATAGAGCAGCACGGTGTAAAAAATTGCAAGTTTTACTCTAGCAGCTGCACAGCTCTAAGTCCAAGAGCAATTCAGGTATTTAGGGAAACACTTGTCTTTTGGAAGAATATCTGACATGATCCAGGGAAGGAGATCCAGGGAAACCCCAAGCCCTCTCTTTTGCATGTAAAGCATGTCCATAACAAGTGCCTCGAGATCAGCTTGGCGATAGATAACCATACTCTGCAAATCCTCATCTGGAGGTGGACAGTGGGATACCAGATTTGTCTGTGAAACACTGGGGATGGGAGGGAAAGTATACTGGGCTGAAATATTGCTTTCTTATATCCCATAAGATTAATTATACCTCGTTTAGTTCCTGTGCTTATCTTCTGACAAGGTCTCATAGATTTTACTTGAGACTGAGACAGGACTGAAGTTGTTTTTTCCTCCAGAAACATTGCCCAGCTGGGGATATCTGTGCTTCCCAGTCCTCTAGCTGCCCTTGCTGGGACATATACCCCACATGTGGGTACTTCAATGCCCACATTTACCTCGAAGGCAACCGGTGGTCAGGATTTGGGTTATACACCTGGAATTTGGAGGGCCGAGATGAGGGCGGGGGAAGGCAAATGGCAAAGGCTGTCAGTGCGGGTTTTGCTCTCGCTGCTGAGGGTCGGAGGGCTCAAGTTCGAAGGAGAGCAATGAAGACGGTAAAGGGCCTGGAAGAGAAGCTGTATGGGGAGCAGCTGAGGTCACTTGGTCTGTTCAGCCCGGAGAAGAGGAACTGAGGGGAGACCTCACTGCAGTCACAACTTCCTTGTGAGGGGGAGAGGAGGGGCAGGCACTGATCCCTTCTTTGTGGTAACCTGTGACAGGACTCGAGGGAATGGCCTGAAGTCGTGTCAGGGGAGGTTTAAGTTGGATATGAGGAAAAGGTCCTTCACCCAGAAGATTTTGTGCCACTGGAACAGCCTCCCCAGGAAAGTGGTCCCAGCACCGAGCCTGACAGAGCTCAAGAAGCGTTTGAATGCTGCTCTCAGTCACATGGTGTGATTCCTGGGGACGGTCCTGCGCAAAGCTAAGAGCTGTGCTCAACGATTTTTGTGGGCCCCTTCCAGCTCCGCATATTCCGTGATTCTGCGGCTCTGCGCGCTGCCCGGGCCCGCTGCCCCAGGAGGACACGCCGGCGGGGGGCGCCTGCGGGGAGCCGCGCGGCTGAGGCGAGCGGACTACAGCTCCCGGCGTGCAGCGCGGCGCCGGCGCCGCTCCGATTGGCCGCGTCTCCCCCCACGCCCCGCCCTCCCCGCGTGACGGCGCGGGTCTGGCGGCGGCG
>VXBA01000328.1:13761-206998 GCA_013399895.1 Serilophus lunatus
AAGACATGGTTCGCTGAGGGGCACTTGTGGTGACGGTGGGTGGGTGAGCGGGGGGGCCTGAGCACCGCGGGCGGGGTCTGCCCGCGCGTTCCGTGGGAATGCCGCCTGTCCGTAGAATTTAGAGACCTGTCCCGGACTGCCCGGTGGTTCGTGTGGTGAGCATGACCTAGTTACATATAAGGGGGGAGGGAAGAGTCGGCAAAACATGTAATAAATACATCGATACATGTCCTTCCTTTGCTGAAATGTCACCTTTACTTTGGAAGTACGCGGGGCATCCATTGTCACGGGCCGATCCGGTCCTGTGCTCCTGCCCAGTGAAAGGGGAGGTTACACAACGGAGTTTGATCCGCCGAGGTCAAACCCCGGCTGCTTTGGCAGCTTTCGGTGGCTGCGCCCCGGCGGTCACACGAGCTCCTCCCGGGACCTGTTTGTTCCGGCGCTGGCGTGAAATCAACTCAGGTGTTGCCCCGATACAGCTCCTGCCCGCATTACTTTGGGTCCGCCGGGTGGATTCGGTCCCTGGGTGTCCAAATGCAGGAGGAAAAGCTGTACGGAAAGGCAAAGGTCCTGTGACTGCCTAGCAGAAATAGGGTATGGCACACAGAGTAATCCCAACGAGGACATGATTTATTGAGTTACTTGCAATTGCATGGCTGGCTTTAACAAGCAGAAAATAAGCTAAAGCTACTAGTGACAGATTCTGTGTCGCCAGAATTGAAGGCATTCACTTCCACTTACTTATTTACAGGAAACCAAATGTACTTTGCACATTGCTTTATTGAATGCTCACTTAGCTTGGAAATGTGGAAAAGTTGTTGAATTTCTTTGGTTTGTTCTGTTTGTTTTTCCTGAGCCGTGAACATTTTTATAAGTTCTGATCAGAATTTTCGCTACTTTGAATAGATCGGTTAACTCTTAACAAACATTCGGAATACTTTTGAGAGAGCTTGATGACAACATCCATCTCTGAAGGCCCTACTCCCTTAGGGGACAAAATAACGGGATGGGTGATATGTGTTTGTGGCATAGCAACTGTGACAAGTGTGCCAGGACACTCCTAGCTCACACCCTGCAGGCCTGAGAAGCAAGGTAATGCAAAAACAAAGACACTGCAAACTTAACAACTCAACGGTGACAATACACTTACTTGTTGCTTCTTTCTGTTCTCAGTCTCTCCTGGGATTCATCTATAGAGAGGAGTAATTAGTGTTACGGCCACAGGGGACAATGAAATAGTTGTGAATACTGCTTGACTGTCTTCTGTGCTGGAGCTGAGAGTATTCATGGGTTCTGTTTAGTTTCGTGAGATTTTGAGGGTGGGGTGAGTGCAGAGGGGAGAAGAGCCCCTTTTGAAATGGCCGTTTCAGCTGTGGAAGGAAGAACTCTAGAACTCAGGAGCTTCAGGAGACAGCAGAAAGGCCGTGTGTGTCCAAGGCCATCCACTGTAAGTCTTTAGGTTAGGTTACAAACTGGGGTCAGTGTAGCCGCTGTACTGGAACAATTTGGTTGTGTGTATCTTAGTGTTTAAGATACAGTTGTCAGTCTCAGATGGGTGGAGTTCCTTTTTCTAAGACTAGAAAATGGCAGATAACCATTTCAGGCGCTCTGAAAGCAGCATTTTCACAGTGGTTAGGTTGTGTGCAAGAGTGGGTTTGAGTTTTTTTGTTGGGTTTGTTTTGTGGGGTTTTTTTACTAATTCACAGTTAACAAAGAAAGTCTGATGCTGTACTGTAATATTGTTTGGACATATCATGCATACAATATTTTTGAACTAAAATAATCATGTAGGATGACCTATTTCTACTACAAAACTATGTGTTTTCCAGCATGCTAGGAAAAGTAAATTGTATTTATTTTCCTATTTTTTATGTTACTGTAAGCTGAAAGTTTTCATGCAAAAACTAGCTTTTTGAAACAAAAGAGGAAGATGAGAGGACTCTTAAGACAGTGAGGCTAAATCAAGATCGCACTAAGGAATTTGGCATATTTTTTTAAAATCCTGCTCTAGATGTATCATGTCCAGTAAAGGTCTTGATACAGTATCACTTCAGCTTTCTCCATCTGCTCGCGTAGATCCCGTAACCTGAGCAGAACCACCTGAAATTTTCTGCGGTCCCAGTGAAGCCTTCACTGCTGGGATCAAGTGGAAAGCCCAGCTTGCCCAGAACGACCTCACGTGGCCCTTGCTCTCAGCCAGCCATGGCTGGAGCTGCCCTGTGTGCTGGCGCTCCGTTGTGCAGTTGGCTGGTCACAGTCCCTGGGCAGTGCTCGCTGTGCCAGTACCCACAACTGTAGCGACAAACATTTGTCTTGGAATTCTCAGCTTAGACCTCATTCTGGCGCTTGGCCTACTTAGACCCATGTTGGCCTCTGCGGTTGTTTAATTTCCAGGTTGAACCAAGGACATTATGTCACTGCTTCACTACAAACAGATACTAAAGGTGAGGCAGGAAAGAGAAGAGCTTTTGCTGAGTTGTGTCCTTGATGCTGCTGCAGCTTTAGGTACTACGTGGAGGCAGCAGCACTGGTGCACAAGCACAGCAGCATTGCAGGAGCTGAAAGAGCCAGTGAGTGCAGGAGCAGCACTCCCGGGTTGTGATAGTACCTGAGGCATGTGCAGAGTGTTTGCAAGAGTTTCTGTTTCATAGCGCACAAATATTGCTGGGGATGAGGTGAAGGTGGAAGGACAGAGCAAGGACAGTACTTGGTCTTCAGCTTGATTAATAGATAAGAGTTCTGTTCTCTGCCCTGTTGTGTTTAACTGAGCCTTGCTAGTAGCTGACAGTTTGTGATGTTCTTGATGGTTATTGATAGCTCTGGTGACACCTTCCAATTCTGCTGCATTGTTAGAAGAGTTCTCCTGGAAATCACAGGTGAATTGGCAGGTCTGAAGGGTTGACAGCTTGTCAAAATGTAGCTGCTCGGGGCAGTCATCTAAGCTCTCATTCTTTCAGTAGTGGTATAGAACATGTGATTGACAGCCCAGAGAGTGAACCTGTTCTATTCACGGGTCAGACGAAGCACGCGGTGTGACAGGCCATACTCCTATGATGTGCAGAAGTGTCGACTCAGAGAGGAATGGGGACTTGTGGTTATAGCCATCCCTTTTAAATGAAAAAGTTATGTGGTTAGTCACTGATGTGTTAAAATACCAACAACTATACACCTTTTCCTACTTCAGGGAACTGAATAGCCATTTCACTGTAGCCTGGGAACTGCAGCAGGAAGCTTTTGTTTTCTTCCTTCTCCAATAGCTCTCACGTAGGCTGCAAGTGACTAGGTTCAACCTCAACCTTCCCCTCAATTCTTCCTCTTCAGAAAATTGTACTTACACAACAACCTGAGAGAATGTTTCATCCTTAGCCTGAGTTACCAGGACGGCAGCTGAGATTCCATCTCTGAAATTTGGCCTTTCCTGTAGTATAGAAAAAAGTATGAGTCAGCGCTGGGTGCAGTGGCAGTTTCGGTAATACAGGATCCGTCTCTGCTGGAGCTCGAGCTACTGAATTCCTTAGGGGTGTCTCCTAATTCTTCCCTGTTGACATCAAACTGGACAGAGACTGAAATAACAGCTTAAAAATTCTGTCAATTCTCCAGTCATTCTTCCCTCCCAGACAAGCCCATCTCTGTACACAACAGGAAGCTCATGGAAAGAAATTCTAGTAGCTCTGGAAACCATTTTTCCTTTCTCCATTCTAAAATCTCCTACTTGGTAGCGAGAGAGCTAAAGGTAGTCATTTCCAGTAGAAAATTTAGAGTTTATTGAGATCAACTCCCTGCTGAGTGCTTCTGGTTTTAATGCTGCTTCTTAACAGTTCACTTCAGAGTAATTAATGAAGGGCAGTGTTATTCCTGTTATTTCCTTTGCTGTAACAGTCACACAGCTGGATGGCGGACCAGGAACAATCTCCTGCATCCCACTTTGGTCATGATTCCTTCATGAAAACAGGAAATTGTTTTAAGCGTATTGCTGGCCTTGAAATGATGCAGTTTTGGCTTCCGTTATATACAAACACTAAGGTCGCCCTCTGTTGCCACCTTTTTGTCAGGGAGGACAAATTTTTTCACTTCTTTTTCTCCCTGTGATGCACACTCCAAAACCGAGAGGCAGGAGGTTCAGGTGGAGCGGGTAAGGAAGCCTGATCCTGAAACAGATGCAAACAGGAGTTGTTGAGAAAGAAACAGGAGAAAAGGGCTCCCACAAAAAGGGCTCAGATAATTTTAATAAGCGTAGTAGTTCTTCCCTGCTAAATGTGAACACCTTTCCAAAACAATAGGAAGGAGAATGTCAGAAATCCAACCAGGCCAAAATCAGCTCAGTCTTCAAGAGAAAAATACTTTCATTTTGTGGTTTTTGAGTTTTGCAGATTCAAAATATCTCTAGATTTAGTCTGTTCTAATTGTGGAAGAAGTAGAAATGAAGTCTGAATATTTACCTGGGCTCTTTGACTTAACCCTGATTGTATTCTGAAAAACCCTTGCAATAAGTGCAACAGAGCCAGCATTTCTATCAAAGCAAGGGGTTCCCAACTTGGATTTTTTTTTTGAAAACTAAAGGTATGCAGAGCTCACCAACAACCTGCAGGGACCCAGGCTGGAGCATTTCCCTGGAAGGGTTTAAAAACCAGATGACTTGTTCTGCTTGTACAGGCTGGAGAAGGGAGAGATGAAAAGACATGTGTAAACACGAGCAGCGTGTGTGGCTGCAGAGATGTTGCCACTGACGCCTTTGGTGCTGCAGCGAGGGAAGGCCAGGTGTGGGGAGGGCTGGCCCTGCACCCATACCCCTGTCCTGTTGTGGCTACTGAAACTCAAAGGGATTCCTTTCTTCTGGCAGAAAAGCCATTGCTTGGAAACAGGTACTGCAGTTTTAGCAGGGCTAAACAGATTCTTTCTTGGCTTTGAAAAAACCACTTTGTGTATCTTTTATCTTCTCTAGCCACCTGCTGCTATGGGTGTTTTTCTAGATCTTATTTTACCACAAAGCTGTTTGCATCAAGAATTATAGCAGATTGTTTAAAGGTTAGTGAAAAGATTGTGCTGCCAAGAATGACTGCTCCTGCTTGTAAATTTAGCAGCAGTTGTAGTGTTAGCACAGCTGGAAACAAAATTGCTGCAGCTGCTAATGGCTGAAGTTGGGTCTCTCCCCGGATAACCTTTGCTGTCTGCCTGATTTGGTCACTGAGGGTCGCTCTCTCTTCTACTCACCTACAAATCTCTCTTACAAATATGTTTGCAGAACAAAACGTTTTGAGGACGCGTACGTGGGTTCTTCTGACCTTTTCCAGATTTCTTGCAAGGGCTGTGTTGAGATACTGTGCAGGATTAACTTCTGTGGTTGCTAGGGAAGACCAGAGCCAGGGAGCTGATGGCCTCAGCCATGTGCGTTTCTGCCCAGTCACTTGGCATCATCCCATACAAGTTGATTTTAGTACGTCTGGAGATTCCACAGGTCTGTTTTTCACTAGGTGTAAGTAATGACTTTGCTTAGGTAAGCAGTTTGAATACTCACTAATGTGTCATTTTGTCTGGTTCCTCATTCTAGATCTTGATTTTGACTTGAGGCAAAATCAAGATCTAGATTCTGCAGCTGATCTGGTTTTACACTTTGTGAATACTATGTATGCAGAAATGTTTTTGTGTGTGCATTTTCACTGGAAATTAAATTCACTGTATATCCAGGAATCCTTCTGGTTTTCTTGGCTGACTATGTGTGTATGTGGTTAACTAACAAAGACCCAATGTAGGTGGTTCCTTTAATTATTTTGTTTTCTCTGTTTTGTTTTGTGATGCTAGGCAGCTGGCCTCTGTCATGAGTTTTTAAATTGACCTATAAAATGTTAATTTAACTGTGGTATAGTAGATGAAAAGACTTGGCAGAGTTTGGATTGTGTTGTTTGTAGATATTTGTATATAGCACCTGAACAAAGTATCCACCAGCTCATTAAAGTATGTTGATAAACTTTTGCTGTTCTGCAGTACTCTGTTAAGAGTTGACTCGGTTACTGTATGTTTCATTTAAGGTATCAAAATATTTTCCAAAAGTAGCAGAGTACTTTCAGCTGTGCTTTACAGATGTAGAAAAGTAGAGATCTAATATGGCAATTTGAAAATCGTGGGCTAGAAGCAATGGGATTCCCTGCATTCAGACCTTCTGTAACCAATTCAGTCTTGTGGCATTGATGATCCTGATGGTTTTAAGTTAATTGGTGTAAATTTGAACTGTGTTTGTTTGCAGCTACTAATTTGCCGTATTTATTTTGATACTTAATGTGATCACAGAAGCATAGAATGGTTCGTGTTGGAAGGGATGTAAAAGATCATCTAGTTTGAGCCCTCTGCCATGGGCAGGGACACCTTCCACTAGACCATCTTGCTCAAAGCCCGGCCAACACTTCCAGGGACAGGGCATTCACACCTCTGTAAAACTTGTTCTGGTGCCTCACCACCTGATATCTAAATCTACCCTCTTTTAACTTTTAGCTTTTTGGAAGTATTCTTTTATATGGGTTTAGGCAGGAAGACCATGTTGGAAATCTTTTGGAAACAGACATCATGAAACTTATTGTACATAGCAATACTTTGGTTTTGCTATTAACAAGATGTTGGCTTGCACATGAAAGTTGGTAGGAACACAAGCAGAGATGCAGTGTTTCATTGACTTCTAGTTCTCTTGTGGTGAAGTGCAGGGAGGGCCCCTTCTACATAATTTTGTTTACCCAAGATTGGGATTGGGTGGTCCTGGATCATTGATCATTGATTCTGGAAAGTGAAGAGACAGGCAGTTGAAAAAAAAATGCCTCCTATTCCACACAAAAAGCGTGAAACACCCGTGGCAAAGAGGCTATACCTTAAAAAGCACTGGGAAAATTGTAAAATGGTTCCGTGGAATTAGTGTGAAACTTAACAAATGGCCAGTTTTAGCCATAAAGACAAGGCATTGTGCAGCTGTCCCTGTGGGGGAAAAATGGAATAATAATTATCAATTGAGTTCAAAGTTAATATTTATACAGCAAGTTGACAGGGTAACTATTCAAATATTTAACACTTGCTTGGTTTTGCTACAGGAATTGGAAAGCTCAGGAAGAGGACGCTTTCTACTGGAACACGCTGTTCCCTTCTCTGCTTTTTTGACGGACAGCTTTGGGCGTCAGCACAATTACTTGCGGATTTCTTTGACTGAGAAATGCAACCTCAGGTGTAAGTGTCTCCTGAGTTCCTTGGACGAAGCTCTTATGCCTGTATTATGCAAAGGCCAAGACTTGAGTTAGGATATTACTGCTGTGTTGGCCTTGTGCTGTTTCTTGTCTTCATGTAGGAACGGTAAAGGACAGATAGAGACTCATTTGGGGCTGAGTTGCTGGTGGGATGGGGAACCAGGAGCAAACGTAGGGATCTGCCAGGTACAGGTGGCAATGACAGCTCTTTTATCAGGCTTGGCATGGTTTGGATAAAGATGCTTATATGAGTGTGGGGTAAGCGGGACAGCTCATACCTAGGCTTTTACACAATTGCATCTGCAAAGTTTGTGGCAATGTCCCAGTGCTTGCTAATTGAGTTTGGTGTCTGTGTTTGACTGCACTTTAAAAAGAAATAAGAACAGCTTTTCCTTCAAATTTTAACTTCGAGACACAGCAAATGAGTCTTGGGTTTTCTTCTGAAGGAAGCTAGGAAATTTTTAGGAGATTGTTTGTAAAATTTTGCAAAATGGATGTCATTTGACATCCATTAAAGACAGCTGCACTTGGTCCATTTTGCCTATCCGTATTAGATTAATTGTTGCTCGTTATTTGTTTTCTCTCCCTGTATTTTCTGTAATCTTTGTTTCAGGTCAGTACTGTATGCCCGAGGAAGGTGTTAAGCTAACTCCTAAATCAGAGCTCCTGACTGCTCAGGAAATAATCACCCTTGCGAGACTGTTTGTGAAAGAAGGTGTGGACAAGATCCGACTGACAGGTGGAGAGCCACTTATCCGTCCTGATGTAGTTGATATTGTGGGTGAGTTCTAAATCGATAGTGTGTTTCAGAGTGACTTGCTACATATTGATCCAAGAATTACACGTGCAGCTGTCCGCTAACACAGTCCAGCACCCTGAAGAATAATTACACTTTTAACAATGGTGCTTTTTCCCAACGTTGTGCAATGCAAGATAGTTCCTTTCAGAAAACTCCCAGTTCTGCTCTGTTGCTTGAATGGAACTTGCATCTCTTTATATATTACAACCACTGAACTTTTATTGTCTTCATATTCAGCATCTACTAGACCAGCTTGCAGTAATGCAGCCTTAGGGTGAAAAATCAAGAATTGATATGACCACATTCTCACTGAGGGAGAACAATTGATATGTTCTTACAAAACAACCTATCTTTTTGATTTTGAGGGGGGTTATTTTTTGTGGGTTTGTTATCTTGATAACAGACGTCACTCACTTGTCTGTGTTTAATAAGGAATGGTGGAAATGCTGGTGTTTTTACGGTCACTGATGAAGACTATTATTTCAATGGAAGGTAAATTACTGGGTAATTTTTAGAAGTCTGTCTCCTTTGATTGGTATTGTGTTGACTGATTGTGCCTGTGCTTTTCTTTTGGGGCCAGGTGCTTTTTCACTCTGTCCGGAGTCTCGTATGTTAAGAAAACTGGAATAGCTTTGTATGGTGTCAGTGTATTAGATTAAGGATATGTAGGTGGGTGCACTTTGGTGTATTGTAGGCAGCCAAACTGGTCTGTTTCTGCAAATATACTCTTGTAAGTACTAAAGGTAAGAAAGGATTAATATGTAAGATTGAGGTCTTGAAAGAAGAGAAATTACCTACCAATACAGGGAGCTTTGCTGCAGAAAACGATTGGTCTTTGCCTCTGCTCCGTTTTGTTCAGCATTTGGAAGACCTTTATGGTTTTTTCCAAAGGAAGCAGCAGAGCACTGTAGTTTGTAGAACTGACCTGTTTATAGCTGGAAAAGGTATGGCTAGAGTGAGATAGCTTGTGTCTCCTTAAACCTTGATTGTGAGGAGTCCTAGAACTGCACTAACTTAATCTTTTTGAAACTCTGGAGTATCATTGTCTAGGACACTTTGCCCACACACGATAGGTTATTTTTTATTTAGTATTGAGAGAGCTATGTGCCTTTTGAGGGACATATGTCTTTCAAGAAGGCATTCCCCATTTCTAGTGTTAATAAGTATAATTATTGACTCCTATGAAAGGGAGCCAGATTTATAAAATAGGTTGCAATTTAAAATACAATAAAGCTTTACAGTTCAGCATATAGTATTTGCATAAAAATGAGTTGACATCAACGTTATCAGTTCAGTGTAGAACTTTCTTAGTGTATGCACCTTTCTCATTTATCAGTGGTAACTGATGACTTTTATACTCAAAAACACTTTGAGTATAAAAATTGTGTTGATGCTCTAAGTGGACTAGTCAGATCACTGTAAAACAATTATTGCATTGCTGCAATTCTGAAGTATTGGTATTGGAAAGATAGAAATTGTTTTGTTTTACTCCAGTGATAGAATAGATTTATTTTTGTGCCCAAAAGAGGGAGGGAGGTCTTTTTTAACCACTGGGTTTTCATTATTCTGCCTGTGTTCCTGTTCACAGATGAACTTTAACAGATTCCTAGTGATGATTTTAGTGGATGACAAAAGAGTAGTGATCTTGGGGTGAAGGTAATGTATGTTAAGATGATTATCCTGTTGCATTAGTTCATTCTGTCCTGTATTTGTATTAGCCTGGCTGTTTTTCTAAAGGCCTATTGAAAATTGGCAAATTATGTCTAGAAATGCTCCCTGTCTTCTCAGCCTTTGATGCCCAAGTTTGGGATCAAGATAAGTCACAAAACTAAATAGGTCAATGTAACAAATATGGGAGAATTCACTGAAGGAAAAGCAGCCCAAAAATGTCTTCTGCAGAATTTGAGTAAAGCACCTTTCTTGAAGCCACCTTAACATAATATACTGCTTTGGTCTGGGATAGAGTTAATCTGGTTTTCAGATGGTTCATAGGAGCTGGTTGCAATGGGGTTGAGATTTACGTTTGTTTTCAGTAAACCTGTCTTTCAACCATAAACGGACTGTGAAATATCAGTAAGGCTCAAAAATATTAATTCTGGATTAGTATTACCAAATTTTTCTAATACTCAAATTCAAGGGTGTTTTTTTTTTGTTGTTTCAATGAACAAATGTGATTTGAAGCTACTGTAGGAGGCCAAATTACAGTTTTTTAGATTATTTCAGTTCTTCTAATGCATGCATATCTATAGACTATGGGTCAGCAACTAACACTTGCTGAAAGCTAAACTATGTCCTGAGGACTGCTGAAAACATGTTTAAGACTTTCCTGAAGCTGATAGTGGAATGTAGAATCCATCTCCTTTGGGATACTCCAAAGTATGAATAAGCACTAGATATAAACTGTGTGATAGCTGTTTATTATTAATAGCCTGAGAAGTACAGATCTCCACTGACAAAATCATTTTCCATGGGGTGAAGGAGGGATGATTGGATGACTTTATAGCAACATACACATTTTAAGAGTGAAGTGGTGTAGGGCAGACTTGTTAGTTCATTTATTAAGAGATATCCATACCTCTTCTAGACTCAATCAGAAGTGCAGTTGAGGAGGAGGAGACTATGTAAGAAGCTAGTCTATTTAAGAAGATGTTCCTGATCCTAAAGGAAAAAATAAATGTAGAAGGGTTTATTTGATGGCTCGAGCTTGACATACAAGCTTTCAGTTTTATGCTATGGAATAATAGCAACTCCTCTCTTTCTACTTGTTAATTTTTATCTGTTGCCTTTGCTTGTGCTGATTGATCCTAAATCAGTGACGAAAGGTTAGCAAACAGATTTGATACAGTTACAAGGATAGTTATAAAATTCTGAAATCACTTTAATCCATTTTGAATTCAGAGTGCAACAAGCCAAGAAACGAAGACACTGTGTTAGTGCTAAGCTTCCGTCTCTAATTTCTGACAGTTGGCTAATGTCTGATTTGTTACTACAGGTCATTCCACATATTAGTGTATTTCCAATGCCTCATCCTGTATCTCATCCTTTCTGAGATGAAAAAGATCATGGATAACAGCTGCTGCCTCTGCTGACCTAATCAGCTGGTGCTACTCTTTTTAATTTGTCCATTTTAGGCTGCAGCATGATGTTAGTTTTATTCAATACCTTTATGCATTTTATATGTCTAGCAATGAAGCCTGTATGGCACCTAGTCTGTTTTCTCTGTTATTCTGAGGTTGAGCATTTTGTGCATTCTGAGTGTATAAATAAAAGTAGTGATGCTCCTACACTGTCCTCTGTCTGCACCATGTATCCTATGCTCTCACAACAACTGGGATGCTAGTGGTAGCAAAATTGGGCCAGTAGCACTTATCCTGTAAGAAGAGGTTATTTTTGGTCATTTGGGAGGACTTTGAGAGGTGAATGCCAGAAAAAAAAATGTTTCTTTGTAAAAATGGCTCTTGGCTAACAATTTCAGGTTCCAAATGTCTTTACAGAGCTGTTAAACCATGTTGCAAAATGCTGCTGCTGTAAACATCAGCATCTTTGCTTTGACCTGGCTTGTCCCATTCCAGAGTTCTGGGCCCAGTTTAGGGTGAATATTTTGAGAATAACTGGAAAACAAGATAAAGCAAAAGTAAAGCCCTTATCAACGTGAACAAATAGAGATGAAATAGTGAGGGAAGAAGGAACTATGAAATATTTGTGCTGTAATTACAGCTGCCTCAAGACTAAGGGTTCTTTAAATATTTCTTAAATAATTAGGGTGGAGGCTATGAGAGAGGGAGGGAGGGGAAAAGTACTTTGCTGTGGCTCTGCTTCTGCAAGTTGTTTATGAAGACTTTTTATTTGTTATTGTACTGATAACTGAAGGCTTGAAAGCCTGCCCTCTGGAGATCTGGTATGCTGAGGATTTCTGCATTTGGCTTATGAGGAGGCAGCTATTTCCTAAATCTTAATGTCATGATATTAACCATTTCTTATGCAGTTTTCTTTTGTTGGCCGTTTTTTCGTATCTTGTGTAAGTGCTCTGCAGTTGGCTGGGCTACACTGTGGGTGATGGAAATATTTCAGTTGTTAAGTGCAAGTGTTTTGTCCCTTGGACGTTCTTGCCTTAGATGCCCTATAAAAGTGTAATATATTGACCTTTTCCTGTTACGTTAGGACTGTACGTTGTATTTCTTTCAGAAGTTTAAAGTCACTACTGCTGGCAGCTACCTCTGGGTTAGAATTAGTTTTTGGTAAAGCATTGCAGGGTAAATATTGCTAAATAAACACTGATCGTTTGGGTGTCAAGTGTGAACAGGATGACTTGTTGCTTATTATCATTGCAGAACGTAAGATTCAGTTTCCAAATCTGGATGAGGTAAAGAAGGTACATAAAATCAAAGGCCTTATTTCAACAATAAAGTAGCTCTTTAAGAAATGGAGAACAAAATTGGTGTGCATTTTGATAAAACTAAACTTTATCACTTGTTTTGCTTGCAATAAACTGCTCTCTCATACCTTTGGAAATGGTTGTCTTAAACCAATGCAGCTGGAAGAAGGCTAAAGCACCAAAGAGTCCATGTTTTCTTCACACCCTCAGTGATACTTTCTTCTTTGTTTCACAAATCTTTTGGGTTTTCTGTGTAACTTATAATTGAATTACTTCTTTTAAGATGTTCTTTTTGCTTTTTATTTCCTAGGTCAACTGTACAAGCTAGAAGGGCTGAAAACCATTGCTATCACAACCAATGGGATCAACTTAACCAGACTGCTGCCCCGACTGAAGGAGGCAGGACTGAATGCCATTAACATTAGTCTGGATACTTTGGTCCCAGCTAAATTTGAGTTCATTGTCCGAAGGAAAGGTACAAACTTGTCTTCTAAGGCAACTGTTTTAATACCTGCAAGAATGTTGTGAGTTGGCTGGTGTATCTTTCACACTCAGTTACTGGGGAAGGGGAGTGAATTGGTACCCTTCTGAGGCTAGGAAGAGTAGTCTATACTAGCTTATTCAACAGCAGCTCTTTTTCCTTCTTTTTGCAATGCTTAGGCAGGTAGAGCCCCTTCAATTGGAGCTGGTGGAGTAGAAGATGCTCAAGTCACCACAGTCACTGGGACTGTGACTACAGCTACCACTGGTAGCTGGCAGTATGACTAGTTATACTATGACATAGTTCTCAAGAGGACTCTCCAGATCTCGTGCTGGTCTTGTGTGCTGTCTTTCCTCAATACTGCTCAAAGGAACAGACGTTCCTGCTATAGCAGCTGAGGATGCCACAAGATGCCATAAGAACTGAACTTCTTGTCACAAATAGTGCAGTTTCTGAAAGTTATATTTGGGCATGTTAGCACTGGTCTCTCTTGTGGTTAGTGATGCTACCTATCTCCACTACTTTTTAATAGGTATAAATATAAACCGTGCCTGAGGTATTTGAAGAGGGGCTGCTAGCTTTGCAACTTCTCTTCAACTGGGCAACTAATTCCAAATGAAGTTTCAAAAATGCTTGGATGTGCCCAGTGTTACAGATTCTTGTTTAAATGAATCCTAATGCTTATCATGGAGTTCAGTTTCACAGCTGGACATTCTCACGAACTAAAACTTATTTGATCTTGTATCATTCTGTTTCGGTTCAGTAATGTAACTTTGGCAGTCTGTGAACTTCTAGTTCCAACAAAACCTCTAAGTAGCCACTAGATGGTGCAACAGCCTAAGACAGATGTAGGGATGTAAAAAATCCGGCATGCTGTGAGAAGTAATGTCAACATTAGAATCACTCTGCCATCTAAGCAAAGTTCTGCTGGCAGATGCAGAAAGGTGTCCTTCTCTAGAGTCTCTCTGGGAGCACTACTTCAGGTTTCTATATCATGATGCAGAAATCTGTTCCTGTCATAAATGTGACTGGAGCATTATCCTTTCAGCATGGACTTTTGCATTAATCTGGTGGTTTCATGGCACAGTTGTCTCCCAGAGTGATATCTGGGAGTATAATCAAAAGCAGGTGCTTACTATGCTCTTTTCTTCTGCTCTCTGCATTTGACTATTACCTAGCTTGTGACATTCATTAGAAACAAGTCTTTCTTTTGCTACCGAAGGGGCAAACCTGAGCTTTGAGCTTCCTGAATTAAAAGGCCACAGCTCTTCATATCTGAAAGGGAGCTGTTAGGAATGTGCTGCTTATAAAGTAAACTAAGTTACTAGGAGATGAGGGTATTATTTTTCTAAAAATGCTCTCTTCTCCTCTTCCTCCTTTAAAGAAAAAAGATCTTCAACAAGAAAGAGAGAAATTGCTCAACTGAGCAGTATAGGGAATGAACAGGGAAGCTTCTATTAATATTTTTAAAGAGGAGAATAAAGTCTCCAAATCATAGATTTTTTTTTAAGTGGATATCAGATAAAAATAAGGACACTTAATTACATTTTTTTTTTCCTGTCTTAAGACTAAGAGCTGAAATTTTGTAAAAATACATTTCTTTTTTTCCTTCTTTTTTTTTTCTTTCTTGAGGGTTTTTATTTAATAGGAGATTTCAAAGTATGGAATGAGCAGAGAATAAAGTGCCTGCCCTACTGTGCTACCCTATCTCCTGTGGCAGTTCCAGAGGCGACACGATATAGCTCTGTTAAGGTGAGAGGGATTCCTGGTAACCAGGCTGGTAACTTCTTTGGAAAGTAAAGGTGCCGTCTGATTATGGAGCTTATCAGGAGCTCAAGAAACCTGGAATCAATTTTTCTGCTTCTCTGGAAAGTCATTCCGGGGTTTTAAGAAGACACTGAAAATATGTATCTTTGGTGCCCTGCAGTACCTCTGCTCTTACTTCCAAATGGTTGGAATAGAGGAAATCACTGAGATTGTCAGAGATTTCACTGATATGTAAAAGCACATTAGAGGACCATAATATTTCTACTTCTTCCCATCTACCATGTTCTAAGGAATGAACAAATGAAAAGTGCTTTCGTGCAGATAGCGAGTCTAACCTCTTTCACAGCCTGTGTCTTCTTTTTTTGTTCAGTTCAAGGATAATGAGATAATATTGTACTGCAATTGTATTGTTGGCTTGAAGTCTTTCTTCCTGTAAGGATTAAATGGTGAGAGGTGATGTTCCACCTAGGATTGTTCTGTAAGTCTAAGGTTCTCTGTTCTTTAAAGTTGGCTAAAGTTCTGATCTCAGAAAAAAATCTAATATGATGAAAATATTGAAATCTTTCATTGGGTAGAAGAGGAGAAAGGTTGTAATTTTGAAATGTCAAACAGAAACTTAGTGAACTTTTGAGACTTGACAGTGTTTCCCAACAAAACCAGTGACAGGACTCGAGGAACAGCCTGAAGTTGTGTCAGGGGAGGTTTAGGTTGGATTTTAGAAAGAGGTTCTTCACCCAGAGGGTGGTAGGATACTGGAACAGGCTCCCCAGGGAAATGGTCACAGCACCAAACCTGATACAGTTGAGGAAGCATTGGGGTGATACTCTCAGGCACATGGTGTGACTCCTGGGAATGGTCCTATGCAGGGCCAGGAGTTGGAATTGATGGTCCTTATGAGTCCCTTTTAACTCTTCATATTTTGTGATCTACTATTCATTTGTGCTCTAATATTTTGAAATGTTTTGGTTTTATTCTCTTTGTTTTTCCACTGCCAAAAAAAGACTTTGATTTAGAAGGGATGTTTCAATAAGTATGGCAATACAAATGAACTCCTAACAGCTTTTCTTAAAGGAAAACCAGAAAAGCATTAATGTAAAAATATTAAATGTAGTAACAGATTTTTAATTTTTAACGGTAACGAGATTTTGTTTTAAATAAATTGCCCTGCCCCAAAAAATATTTTAGGGGAAATAAGTTCATAGTTGTTGTTACTCAGAACAGCTGAATTTTTTGTTTGCTTGAGAGTTGTTCTAAACTACACTTCATGAGCTAGCATGGCAGGAGGTAAGAGGCAGAACTTGGAATGACATTGAGTTAGATGCATTGCAAGCCATAATTCTGTTCAATCCCTCCACAGCAAGCTGACCCGAAGCATGAGAGATTTCAAATGTGGAGTTTTTGATCTGCTACTTGCCTGTGATTGCTTCCTGGCCTTTTTAATTACATTCAGTTTCACCTTTCTGCAATCATGAGGTTACACATAAGATTTTTCTGGTCAGTTGCAGAGATTTTTGATCCTGTTTTGTGCTCTGGGTTGTGCTTACAGCAATGTATCATTATTTGTGTTGCTACATTCTGCCTGCAAACTTCTTTAACTGGAATGAGATCTACCACAGGTGCTGCAAACTTCCTGGGCACATGCACAAGTAGGTGGTGATTGAGAAGGGTGATAAATCCTAACTGTTGCTTCCAAGAGTTATTTCACTCTCTTTGCCCTTCACTTCTCTTTCTGAAGCTAAGACTAGAATTAGGACTGACCTACAAAACAATTCTATCTTCTGCTTTCCTATGTCCATGCTTTATAATGTCTTTGCCAGCCAGAGAGCAGTTAAGTGAATTTTTTGTCTCTCTCCATTTTTTTTCTGGCTTTGAACTCATCCAATATTAACTATGTACAGAATACTATTGAGTTTTGCTTATTTCTGCTAAAGACCTACAGACTAATGAAGGTGTGATCTCTTCACTAGAGAATCTGAGATTCCAGTAGATAATAGATAGGAAAAAGAGTAATGGACCTTCTTTGGAAGAAGGAGCTCAGTCTCATACCTGAGACTTTTGTGTTTGTTCTCTCATACCTGAGTTTCATGTGCAGAATGGGAAGAGAACTTAAGTCTGGAACCTGACAGGGTACAAGAGACATTCACATTCATGGTGCTAGCAGCTGAGCACACCCACTGTGTACACAGAGCTGGTGGTTTCCTGTCTTATTCTTGCTGCTGTTCACCTTAGTTCTTTGCCAGTTGGTGAGTGTGGCAGGGAAGGAATTATATGTCAAGTCTAAAACTGATAACTTGGGGAAAGATCTGAGTGTTAAACAAAGTTGACAAAAGAGGTGGTTTGAATAAGATGACTAAGAGAGGCTTTCTTAAATGTCTTTGGAATTTCAAAACTGCATTGTTGCTTTATTTTTTTCCAACTTTGAGGTACATGCAGGGGCGAAGATACTTGCCCTGAGTCAAATATATCTTTGTGTCTGAGAGAAACTGACAGGTGTAGGGCACTAAATGGTAGGATGAAGCTGAGCACTTTATTCTTTGAAGTCACTGTAGTTTTTGTTATCTTTCATTGGTTTTTGAAGGTCAAAGACCAACCGTATTGCTTTCCTAAATGTTCTAATGCCTCCTACATTTTGCTCACTAATTTCCCATGTTAAATCACAAAAATGATCCTGTAAAATGCTTCCTGTGATCTTCAGACTAATGGATAGTCAGCAAGATTGATCAAGTAACTTTTGTTTGTTCCTAAACCCATTCCATTTCATTTGCACTTTAGAAAAATCCTTTTGAAATTCCCTTAGCAATATTACTGTCTAATTCAGAACAGCAAGATTCTGCCATTGTAGCAAAGGCCCATGAGCCATTACTATACAATTAACATTAAGTTATTATGTTTTCTTCATTGCATCTGGAGGCAGTTCATAAATTCTTTCCAATCCCTCTAAGAAGAACAGGAAAGCTGATGTATGGGGAAGTGGAGAATCATATGCCAGTAATACATGGATATCCAAAGATTTAAAAAAGGAAAAAAGCATTGTTGATTATTCAAATACTCAAATTTATCTTAGTGGTCAATATTTACTACTTGAGCACAGTAACCTTGGTAGTCCTTGGGGGTTATGAAGAGCAGGTATATGTAGAATTGAAGGCTCTTTGTTTGCAGCTCTTTTTACTTGCAGCCTTGTTTGCTGAATCAGATTAGTTTTTATTTGTCATGTCTTGTCTTGTACTTAATAGCCTCCTCACAAGAAAAAATAGTTTTTATTCTTTTTGTATTTTAGGCTTTCACAAGGTAATGGAAGGAATCCACAAAGCCACGGAACTTGGCTACCGTCCTGTTAAGGTAAAGCCAGTGTTTATTTGCTCTGAAACTGTTGTGTTTTATCATACATACAATTCACCTGATGAGGATTTTATTATATTCCACCCCCATGAATAATTCTTGGTAAAACTGGAGGAAAAAATAGTAGATTGAAGACCACATCAATAAGTAACAAGGAAAATTCATCTCCTTGTGCAGCTGAGGGTAAAAGTTTATACTGCCTCAGCCTATTGATTGCCTTGTTTCAGGCTACAGCATGGTCTTACTCTGTACTTGCCTGCTCCTACCCTCTCTGTTGAATTGGCACTTGTCTGACCCAGCTATGAACCTGGCCAGCGGAGTTAATAGGCAGGAACCACCCTGCAAAAAGACAGTAATTTTCTCTTGATTTATCTCCTTTAGCTTCTTACAGCAGACTATTGTGAGTACCAGTGTGAGAGAGAGAGAGACAAAGCGAGTCCTCCTTTGAGGGTGCAGGTAGACCAGCTTCACTGTTAAATGAAACTCCACCCTGGCTCAGCTGTTTGCAGTTCTGCAGCTGTGATTCCCTTCAGTTTTACCAGTTCTTTGGAAGTTCTTTTATATCTAAATTGTTAAGGCTACTGAGCTGTAAAAAACATTTGAAATTGAACTTGGTTTGGGGCTTTCCTGAAAGCACTTAAGAACTGTGATGCACAATGTTTGGACCTACAAGGCTGCCTTGCTAACAGAGGTGTTTTAGGAACTCCACAGCTGTCTGTTGTTCTTCTGATAAAGCACAGAGAACCTAAGGCTCCCATATAAATATTGTTTGTGAGAAATGTGTGGAAAACTCGGTGTTAACCTCTTTTTTGGAGGAAGGCAAAGCTGATCATCCTGTAGCCTATGGCTATAGTGTGTGCTGTGAACATTTGACTATGACCTGCCATAGAGAGTGTTATAGATGGTAACTTGCCTGTACTTTTACAGAAGTCACACAATGTAGGACTGGGGAGTAAGGTTGTCATTTTAAACAGTAAAAGCCACCACATCTTAGATGGGTAAGACAGTGCTTGTGTTACTTGGCTTTTTTAATAGTTTTCCATTTAGCGGTGCAATTTTTCCCATTTACCAAGGCAATTTTAACAACTTTAGTTAGGTTGCAGCAAAAACTTAGACAAGTTAGACAGAAAAAATCATTCATACCATTGCAATCCTACCAACATCTCTCATAATTTTTTCTTTCAAAAAAAAGGTTATTTCTATGTGTGTTGCCTTCCACAAGGACTGTGAAATCTTTTGTAAGTGGGTAGGAAGTCATACTGTGCTCACTAATTTCAGATGTCTGCTTTACCTGCAGGTAAACTGTGTGGTGATGCGAGGCTTGAATGAGGATGAACTGCTGGACTTTGTGGATTTCACAAAGGATCTGCCCCTTGATGTGCGGTTCATAGAATACATGCCCTTTGATGGCAAGTACTCCTGCTCTGAGATTCTCTATGGTATGGAGGGTGTCTTAGGCAGACAGGAATCTAGTTGGTGGTTATTTACCCCCTAGACTTGTCTCTGGAAGTTTTGGTAAGCTCTCTTGGGGAATTAGGAATTGCCTGAAGTTTTATGTTGCAGCTTACCTTCTTCCCTGGAGAAGCAGGAAAAGTATTAGTAGCAGGATTAGTTGGGGCTAAGACACTACAGGGAAAAATGGGATATGTGGAAAATGTGAAGGTGTTCTCTGCTAATTAAAAAAATAAAACCCACAGTCAAAAGTTACGTCGATTTTCTTAATTCTAGGCAATAAATGGAACTTTAAGAAGATGGTGAGCTACAAAGAAATGCTTGATACAATTAAACAGCGATGGCCTGAATTGGAGAAATTACCCTGTGAAACTTCCAGCACAGCCAAGGTGGGGTTGGAAAAAGAGGCATGTTTCACATACTCCATTCTTCCCCAGCCCCGCATCTGCAAGTTCCGACAAATTCAGCATTGATATTTGACAATGTAAAAAGTATTCAGTGTTGTAACTCTGGGTTTTGGTCAAGCTGCCTGCATGTGGTTCGACGCTTATTAAATGCTAGTCATAGTTTTTACCTTTAGAAATATGTTTCCTTGATGCCTTGGTCAGATATAAAGAATGCCAGGCTTGTATCCTGTGTTTACAACTTTTGAAACTTTTTTCTGACTATGTCTGCCTATGACTGCACATTAACATGCCTGATGGAACAGTTGTTCAGTGAAATAACTAATGCTTTAGAATGTATAGTGTCACATGGATGATTTCTAGCTCATGGCTTCTGCCTGAGTGTCATGCTGCCTACTGGCATCATCTGTAGTTGATAACTGCAAGAACAAGCATTTAACAGGTTTGGAAAGTTCTAGGAACAGGGCAGAATAGACTGGAACACCTGACAAAACTGATTTTCACTTTTTTGTTTCTTTCATGTGACCTTAGAACTAAAGAAAATCTGTGTTATAATGTCTTCTGGTCTTTGGACAAGTGAAGCTATAAAAATTAGGAGTCTATATTTGACTCTTCTTTCTCCTCTCAATTTCTTTAGAGTTATAAGGTGCCACATTTCCAGGGACAAATCAGCTTTATCACCTCCATGTCAGAGCACTTCTGTGGATCCTGCAATCGCCTGAGGATAACAGCAGATGGGAACCTAAAGGTTGGTAGTGAAACAGGATTCTCTTTGCTTTCATGCAGTGAAAATAGTGTTGAAATTCAACTCGTAAAAGTAGCTGGGATGTAAAGATGCATCATTATTACCAGCTAAATCCTGTTTATTTATCCTGTATGGATTCTTGTTCCATCTTGTCAGGCTGTTAGAGAGATGTTACATCACTTATTTTTGGTTTCTATGTTTTGCTACCATAGTTTACTTCATTTGTAAAACATGGTTGCAAGGCCAGTAAATATAAACATTTATTCTAATCTTTGATTCAAACTCATCTAAAACATGTGACAAGCAGATGATTTCCCAGTAAAAAGGGATTCAAGCAGCTGTGAGGGCTTGGCTTTTCAGTTCCACAAGGATCATGTCTTGTTTCCCAAACATCTTGCAACTCTTCTCCTTCAGAAAGCAGCCTGTGCATTTGCTCAATGACTGTAGAAATGTGAGGGATAACCATTTCCTGCCACGTTGAAACTGGCAGTTTCTGGGGGAAAATTAAAGTTTTCAATTAAAAATTGGCACTTATGCATTGTCACCTGATATTGACAACAGCTGTGCTGCTGCTTAATGTCAGATGACTGTGGCAGCCTGAAGGCCCAATGAGCTTAGGTTGCATAAACATCCCAGGCTGTCTGTGTGTGCACATGAGGAGAGATAAAGAAAACAGTGTCCATAAATGTTCCCTTCAGTAGGGTAGGCCTTTTCAAAGCTCTTGACTCTGTGGAAGTAATTTATTTTATTCTTTCATTTCTCCTCTTCTGTTGTTTTGGATTACCTGCAGGTGTGCCTTTTTGGGAATTCAGAAGTGTCCTTGAGGGATCACCTACGGTCTGGTGCCTCAGAGGAAGAGTTGGTTCAAATCATTGGAGCAGCAGTGGGCAGAAAAAAGAAACAGCATGCTGGTATGTTGTAGCTGAGAAATAATAGCAGTGACTAGGGAAAAAAATGTCCTGGTACTTGTAACCTTCCATGTCAGTTAGAATCCAGATCGTCTTAAAGACTTTGAGACGAACTTTTGTCCTCAAAGAGATGCAAATACCACTGCTCAAGACAAGAAGAGCAGAGTGTCAAGCTAAGCGGTTGTACTGGATCCCTTTACTTCTTAAAAGTAATTTGCCGTTAAAGAAGTACTAAACTGAGCTGTCAGTCCAACTAACTGCATTAACATGTTTCTGGAAGTGACAAATCTCTTATTGAATATGCAGAAATGTGTAGGCCCTCATCTAGTAGCCTGCATAAGCTACACAAGATCCATGAGGATGCAGTCACATCCTCAGGCTGCATTAGTCTTTTCTGAATTTATGTTAATATAAACAGTCACATCTGAACCTAACTGTATTTTCGTAATCTGGCTGCAGCTGGGAATGCTGACCTCTTGTACAACGACTGGCTTTATCATGAATTAGTCCCATCTACACTAAAAATATGCTTTGGCCCTCTTGTTTTCTTGCAGATTCTGACAGATTAATAACAGTTGTTTTTTTCTATTTTTCATGATGTGCACAACAAATTTAAAGGTAGCTTTTAAATCTGAGCATAGACTAACTTGCAAAGTACATTGGTCTGACACAGATAAAACAGTGCTTTGTAAATATAAGGGAAGGGGTAAAGGGATTGGTTCCTTTAGTTTTAGACCATTTATTTATGAATTTCTGACTTGGCAAAATGGACTGGGTGGAGAAGACTCTGCTGAAGGCATTTTGCCATCAGCAGCATGTACCTGACACTGTCTGTCTTCTTCCAGTTTGCGTTAATCTCAGTATTGTCCCTGGCCCCTTCTGTGATTGAACTTCTTTGAACTGAAACACCTATTAGCATCTTGCCTATGAAACTAGTACAGTCAAATACTATTGATGAGAAACAAGATAGTCTCAAGTTGTTTGAATTCTATAGTAGGTAGACTATAATTCACATTATGGAAAGTTTTCTGGGAAAGGATCGTACAGCATGCAGGTTGCGCTGTGAAAAGTAGAAAACTAAGTATGTAAACCAGATACCTGACTTAAAAACTAAAAAGCCAGGATTTTTATGTGTTCCTTATTTTATTTCTAGGCATGTTTAACATTTCCCAGATGAAAAACCGGCCAATGATCCTGATTGGTGGGTGACAAATCAGTACGTAAAAAACATACAATGATTTTGTTCCATTTCTGTCTTTGGGGGAACAGAGTAGATTGGGATTTTAAGCTTGTTTTTGGTTCTGGCTTAGGTTTAGGCAAAGAAATGGGCCTCTTAAAAGGCACATGTGGTTAACATGCTGAAGTGAAAGAAGTAGAAAGGTTTGATGTCCCTGCCAAGCCTTATCCAGTCTTCCAGTTGACAACACTGGTTTCGTTTTCTCTAATTATTGAAGTTCATTACATTTTCCAAAGGGATGATCAGCTTTCCTACCTTATTTCCTTTCAACTTCCTTCGTACTTAACAAGAATAGTATAATAATTTATAAGAAAGTTTGGGGTCAATTTTGACCATATTGCCATATAAACATAAAGGATGCAGGATGGACTTTTATCCCTGGATTGAGAAATCCAACTTTGCTTATAATATATAGAGCCAGCAACCTGACAGAAATGCAAGTGTTCCCACCTCACTGCTTATTTACTATAGAATCTGAACTGTGGGGCTTTATTCTTTTGAAATTACCTGTTACTGCTGCAAAGTCTCAGAATATAACCATGAAAACCTATGGACCAAGAGCCTTTCTGCTCTTTCTTGTTTCTCATGAAGATGTTTGCTAACTCTCCCTCCTTGTGCCTGAAGCTCTGTTTATGAGTGATGTAGCACTGGTGGGTTCTCTTACTGTTTTTTCACATCTGTAGCACTGCTGGGTTCTCTTACTGTTTTTTCACATCTACTTCAGTATGATTTTTACCTCCTCCACGCCTGTTTCCCTGTTTTGTGAGAGAACTATTTTCCAAAGAAATCCTTTCCTAAAGAAACGGTTGCCGGGTTTAGCATTGTGAGACTAATTGCAAGGTGTTCTGTTGTTCCTTATCAGCAAGAGGGGAAAAAAACCCAAAACCAGCACGGGTGGAGAAGATGAACATTATGTTTAAAATCCAAGCTCTCATCCTCCCATTGATGTTTTGGAGTAGATTATCTGCCAGGCAGCTTAAAACACAGGTTTTAAAACCTCATTGCAAGAGGGGAACATGCATTAATTTGAAGGTCTTTGCAACAGGTCATACAATAACAGCTACTCTTTTTCTAAACCAAGGCCCTAGAGCTTTTTACTTCTGTGGTTTTTATTGAGAAATAGGATCTACAGAGGTCTTTTCCCAGTGAATACCTATGAATATATTTCATTTGGTGCCTCCTTTCAAAGGGCCATCATTTTCCATGTTGAGTGATGCAAGTTTGTATCTCTAATTTCGCTCTGGCTCTTTTGTATTTGGCCACTGCTGCATTGTGTTCCAGGAAAAGAGGAAGGAGGATCCTTTGTTTAAAGTGTTTGCCGCATGAGGAAAAAATTTCTGGTTTGGGTTTTTTGGGTTTTTAAGATTAAAAATATTGTATTAAACTCTTTACAGTTCACTGGGACCTACATAATTTTTCAAGATGCCTTTGAAAAAATTCCCACACTCCAAAGTTAGCATTCAGAACAATGTGTGGACGTCTATAGATCAGATCCATCCCATTTCCTTTTGAAAAGTTTATTAACATTGTCTGACATACAATGAAAGAGGCAGCCTGTCTAGGTTCTCCTCCCTCAGCTGTTCCATATCCTTTTGAGACTGACTGCTGGCAGCCAGGGGAACGATGGAGAGACTGGAGATAAGTGGAGAGTATCCCACTGTGACACATGGGGAATCATTAGAAGATTTCTTACTTGCATTTTGAATTACTTACAAACTTCAAAAACTGCTGACATGCAAACAGTTAGTGGGGGAGTGTGTGCATGGAATTAATTTAATTAAATTTAATGAGTGCTGTGGAAATCACTAATTGGTTTTGCTAGGCCCAGTAAGCCATACCTGGTGTCTTCTCTGCACTGCTCTTGTCCGATCCTTTACTGTATAGTTTGTATCCTATTTCCCTCAATCAAAATATTCCTTTTGGCAGGTTCTTCTCCTCACGGGTTCCCTTCAGTTATGGGAATTTCCTCATTAATTAAAGTTGCTTCTGCCTTCTTTCCTCCCCTTGACATTGTGCTGGTTAGAAGCTAACACTATTAAAGTTCAGGTGCAATACTACAATATAAGGAGATGGAATTTATGAAATGGTTTCAGTATATGCTTGTGGTAGAAAACCATTATTTATTTTTTTTTTAGATATATGAGCAAATAGATATGAGTAGGTATAACTTCAAGAAATGTAGGTGGCTAGAAAAAGACCAGATACTTTGCATGAGTTACTGTCTATTGCTATCTGTTTACTTACCACTTTACTTGAGCAAACAGTACTTCTCTTTCCTGCTCCCACCCATGTGTGTTTACCCTGTGGAAGGAAATACTTGTCTGCCTATGCAGTTCAGCTACTTCTGATGACCAGACACCTTACCAGGGTTTTATCTTCAGCTTTAAAGTTAGTCAGGGAATCCAGAAGAACAGAATACTTTGAGTTCCTGGATTTTAAAAGGAACATTCAGGTTAGGCCCAACTATGAAGAGAGAGAGAAAGAAATGAGGAATAAGCAAATTTTTTCTGCTCTTCTAAAGCAGAACAATGTTATACCCAGTACATTTATGTCCATTTAATCTCATTCCTCAGAAGGTAAACACATTACCTCCAAACTTGTAGGAATCGTAATTTTAGTGGATAGGCTATCAGGTGTAGAACAGAAAGGGCCTTTGCCTGAATTTAGATTATTGCAGCGATTAAAAACAAAAATCATGACACTTATGGCTGATTGAAGCTTTAGGAATGGGTACTTTCAGATCAATGTTTGGCAGGTACTCTGGTAAGGTGCTATGCATCAGTCTTGTTTTAGTAGAGGCTGGGACTAACAAGGAAGAGATTGGCTGATTTGTTTTTAAAAAAAGTGGAGGAGGAGGGACACAACCAGAACCTTTTCCATGTTGTGTCTGTTACTGTCATGTGGACAGTCCAGGGCAATACCTGTAGTTCTGGGCAGGCAGAGGTAGCTCAGCAATGTGCAGAGGGGCCAGGAAGATGCTTTGATGCTTCTGTAGATAGGCTGAAAAGGCAGTGCTCAAATACCAGAGCTGCCAAAGGAGGTTATTGAGCAAAATTCCCAATTCTGTGTTTCTCAGAGCAGACAGAGAAGGAGCTTCTGAAAAGAGAAACATGCTTATCAATGAGGCTTTGAAATTAGGGCTTAGCCACTTACCTCTATACTGCTTTCTTTACTTACAGAACATTTTACTCACTTTAATGTGAAAAAGACTCCTTCTGTCTTCACACATGGCATTTAGCCAGTGCAAATGCCAAAACCAAGGGATTAAATGGTGAAAAGGGGCAGGAGAACTTACTGCCTGTCTGCCAGCTGGGAGCTCTGCCAGCTTGACTTGAAACATACTTTTGAGTAGATTTAAAATCTATCTGTCAATAAGGGGAATGTGGTTTTCCCAGTACTTAAACTTCAGCTCTCATTAACGTGTTAAGAATTGGCAGTAATAAAAGAGGTTCCTATCACCCTTTGAGCTTGTAGACAGTGCAGATGCAGTGCTTCTACTCCTCAAGTGCTGGCATGACCCTTCCCTGCAGAACGATCTGAAAGGAGGTAGTTCGGCCGCCTGCACTGGGAGGGAGGTGTTTGGAAAGGCAGACTCAAGACTCTGAATGTAAGAATTTCCTATTAACCCTGCCAGGCTTTTGAAAAAAGTCTGGTGCTGGGATATCTGAAATGATGCTGAGATGCTGTGACTCACATTTCCTCAGAACTGATGTTCCTATAACGTTTCTTGGCTGTTGTTTCTTAAAAGGTGTTGATACTTTTTAAAAGTAAGTTGTTTCTTCTTATCAGAGACCTTGAAATGAGTATTTTTAGTCTTGAAGTTTGTAACAGCAAACCAGGAAATGCAGGGAGCTGAGAAGAGAAAGAGCTTTAGCAAAAAAGTGGATGTTCACAGGCATATTGAGGTTTTTGCAACACAGGAAGTCCCAAGCAGTGCTCTGACAGCTAAGCTTTCCAGCTAGTAAGATGTATTCTCATGTTACTGTCTTTCTTGTTTTTTTCCCCAGAGCCTGCATTGATGTCATACCCACTGTGCCAAGATGCCCTACAGAACCCCCTAAATTCAAAACAGTGGGGCCACACATTTAGCCATTGGCTGACTTTGAGAGCAAGTTTACCCAAACAAAAGGGAAAAGCATTAATGAAAAATGAGCTTACAGGGCAACTTTTCCTGCCAGAATCTCACCCAGAGCAACAGTGGCGCACAACGACAGGAATTCTACAAACCCAGCTTAGAGGCTACTGTATCTTCCAGAAGGACCCAAGCTCTACATTTGATACAAAGTGCCTTGATGCTTCTCCTGTTGGTAAAGTTTCTGTGGACTGTCAGTCCAAAGAGGCAGGTTCAGGATCTGAATTCTATACCACAAATTCGGGATCTTGCACCAAGTTACCTCCTGGCTCTGACCACTTGACTCACACTGATGAGGAAGGACGAGCCACAATGGTTGATGTTGGTGGGAAGCCTGATTCAAAAAGAAGTGCTGTTGCTGGTGCTGTGGTCCTCCTGGGTGAGAAGGCATTCAAGATGGTGAGGCAAAACCAGATGAAGAAAGGGGATGTGCTGGCAGTAGCCCAGATTGCAGGAATTCAGGGAGCCAAGCTAACCAGCCAGTTGATCCCATTGTGTCACAACATCCCCCTCTACCATGTTGAAGTGTCTCTGAACTTGGATGAGGCTAGATATGCAGTGGTGATTCGCAGCTCCTGTCAGACTTGGGGGAGGACAGGTGTGGAGATGGAAGCCCTAACAGCTGCCAGCCTGGCTGCCCTGACAGTGTATGACATGTGCAAAGCAGTTACTCATGACATTGTAATTGAAGAGGTGAAGTTGCTTAGTAAGACAGGTGGGCAGAGGGGAAACTTCTCAAGGTAATAGCCAGATACCTCCAGCCCTCCAAATGACCACTGCTTATGTTCAGCCTCTTACAGAACTACTTTTTCTCAGCTGGCAGGCTTGGAGACCTCAGCAGGTGTACAGTACAGCAACCCCACAACCCCAGCATCGCCTTACTTGGTCAGCAAGGTGAACAGTTAAGCCACTGATTCCTGTTAAAAAACATGCGTGTTTCCTAGAGGACAGACTTCTCCACTCTGCCAATACCTCCATTTCATTGTCCTCATGAAATGCTTGGGAAAAGATTTATACCACCACCAGAGGTTTTTGTTTATTTTGTTTTTTCTTTGTGCTGTGAAATACTGACACCTGCTGTCATCACACCATGCAACTGTGAGCTCTGAAAATGAAGCCAGTGCTGAAAGTGCTGTTATTTGGCAACTATTTTTAAGTCAGGTATTAAGACTTCAGAATTGTATCTGTCCATCTGCTCCCCAGACATCCTTGGTTGAATTTAGAAGGTGACAGTGAGAAGACAGCTGAAGAACTTCAACCATACAGCAGCGATACAACCATGGAACAGGCAGGGTCAGGTGGCAGCTCCCATCCCTTTGCCTTGCTACTGTTTCCCTTCAAAGAATCTTAGAATGGCTAAGATCGGAAGGGACCACAGTTGGTGACCTGGTCTAACTCCCCTGCTCAGAGAGAGTTATCCTAGACCACATTGTACAGAATTTAATCCAGAATGGAATATCTTCAGTGAAAGAGACTCCACAATCTCTCTGGGCAATCAATTCCATTGTGTGGTCACTCACATAGTAAAGAAGTTCTTCATTACTGGTGGAAGGTGGAACTTCCTGTTCATCAGTTCCTGCCCCAGCCTGTTGTCCCATTACTCAGCAACACCAAGAACAGCCTGGCTTCGTCTTCTTGGCACCCTTCCCCAGCAATACTTACATACATTGGATGGGGTCCCGTCTCTGTCGCCTCTTCCAGAGGCTGAACAGACCTAGCTCCCTCAGCCTTTCCTTGTAAGAAAGATACTTGCAAGTGGAAATATCTATATGCCAGTTTCAGAAGAAAAAGAATATGGCAGCTGCCTAGCTCTCTGCCTTGAGTGTTCTTTAAAGCATGATGCAGAAACAGGATTTCTATGTTTGGAAGAACTATTTTGCTGATCTGAAAGATGTTTTAGAATGTTAAGCCATGTTCTGGCATTTCATCCTTAGCACTGAAATACATCAGTGCCCTGTGTCTGCATGTTTAAGGGCTTAATTGTGCTGGGTGAGGAAGTAGAAAGAGATGCCACATCAAGCCCTAGAAGACTCCAAATTTTTTAATCCTGAAGGTTAAAGAAGTTCCTAGTAACCAGCAACCTGCATAGTCCTGACAGATAAAACAAACTTTAATACAAGTAACCACTTGGAAGAATAAGATAGTTGCATTTGCCTTGGCCAGTGTGTTTTCCTGCATGTTTCTCTAATTTGATTTCATGAAGTCTTCTGGCCTTGGAGCACTGGAGTGTCCCTATAAATGCAGCAGTGGCCACTGTAACATTAAATAGCTTTGATAATTGACTATCCTAGATAAGAAATTACTAACTAATTCTTGTTAATACTGATGCATCCTTTTCAGGTGTTAAGAGCAGGGTCTTACTAGTTTTTCACTGCTTATGGCTAATGTGAAGTTGCATATGATTCAGGGTGCTTCCTCTCCGTACGCACAGAGTTGAAGACAGTTCTAATAAGGTCAAAGACTCTACAAAAGAAAAGCATCTTAAGCTTTGCGAGTAGATGGTTCTCATAAAATAAGGTGAAATTACTGTGAGGCATCAGTAAAGCACACACTACACTGCCACACACATCCTGCTCACTTAAAAGTAAGCACAGGTCTAAGATGAGGAGGCAACGGGTTTTACTACAAATCCTTTAGCAATCTCATACACTACTTACCACCAAAGGCACTTTTTCCATTGCAAGTGAATTTGTTACTTTTTTCATTGTCACTGTGAGATAAGGCATATATAGTGATAGACAGAGCAGCTGTAGCTGAAAGAGAAAGGAGTCTGGAAAGCTTGTTGCCCAAACTCCATAAACATTTGTACACCTGCGTTCAATGTCAACGTCTGAACTCCCTTGGTCTCACTGTCTGCAGGAGTGTACCTAGCACTGCCATACTGAGAGCACCAACACTTTTTTCCCTGCAAATACAAGAGACTGTGTTCATCTGTGGAACTGCTCTGCCCATAGTGCAAAAGTTTCCTTTGCTCAGCTTGGAAACAAGTTGCCAGGAAAAGGAAGCACGAGTGTAACCTGCTGAGTTAACTGATGTACACAAGCACTTTACCTGCCCTCACCATACACAAACATGCCCTAGCCTTCACCCAGCCTCTAGATATCTAAATTTTAGGAGTGAAAAGGAAGCTGAATGTACTGAGTAATAATAAAATGATGCTTTGGGCATATGATTCTTTGGCTTCTGAGAAGGTTGCTGTCATGCTGTAAAGCTCGCACAAAAGACTCAGGACTATGCAAGGGAAGCACACACTTGACCACCACGCACATCTCACTACTTACGCACGTTTCACTATTTTGTTGGTTTGAGAGTGGCTGGAAACTGACTTCAGTGCCATTTTATGCTCATGTTACATTATCAAGTCTTTAAACTATGCACATTTATAGGTAATGAAATGAGCATAAGTCAACAGAACATTTTGTGAGAGAAATGAGCTGACAGCACTGTACGTTTCAGTGGTGCTGGGTGGGCCATGGTGTAATATATGTTTATGAACTGACTACTTTTTGGAGGCTTGCTTTTTTTTGGTCCACTGTATTTTTAATAAATACTAGTTGTAATGGAGTATGTTTCTCATTACTTTGAATATCCATTTTATTCATTTAAAAGAAGACCTATGTTTTAACCCACAAGCTTCGATTAATAGTTACTGCAGGACAAGCAATGAGATAGACTTTACAAGTTGCAATAATTAGTCAGCAATTAGCAAGGGATCAGCCACAATAATTTATTACTCTGAAAAAATCTTTGTTGAGTGACACTCATCTCAATCTGGCTGTTCTTAAACTGCGTAATCTTGTGGGGTTAGCATTGTAATTTATTATCTCTCATCATTATACTAGCTTCTGCCACATGCCTGTTCTGAGCCAGTGGCTGTATATAACAGCACGGCTTTTTGTTGCAGAGGAACATAAGGTAGTGGTGCCTTCAGAATTCTTCCTCTTAGTCTGAGTGACTGCACACTGAAATCAAGGTCTTGGGAAGTGCACTAAGCTGATCACCTCCTTCTCTTGAAGGGTGCCTTCACAGGAACACAAGTTGCATTTCTGTGCATGTCAAACACAACTAAAATGTAAATACTGCAGATCGTCACAACTCTCACAATGCACACACAGTAAAGCTTTTGCCTGCTGGAAACTTGCTTGTCTCATTTGTATGTTACTCTCTGTTCACTGCTAATCCAGCCTGTGTCCTTTGAGGGTCCTTAGCCTATCTTTCCTTCATAGCCACTTCCTGATGCTAGTTACCCCACCCTCAGACTGGTCCTGTTAAAAATTGGATGAGGCATGTAAAGGAGAAGCCAGCAGAAGCTGGTCACTAAGCATTCTTGAAGAGATTATGTCAAAGAGAGCAGTGCTTTCAAAAAGTGCTGGGGGAAGAGAGGAGTATGGAGGGAAGACACAACTTGAAATACCTAAGGGAGAGACCTGGTCTTCTGAATGGGAAACATTCAAAACCAGATTCTGAAAGAGACAACAGCTGAGCACTAAAAAGGGGAATGCATTTTTTTAGCTATTGTAAGCCACCGGTGACCTGTAGTAATTCCCTGTAAATTGCTGATGTTACGCAGCTTTACATGGGATTTGACTAAACAGGATTTAGCCTTTGATCCCACCCCTTCCTTGGCGCCTTGCTAGTTCTCTGCTGCTTCTGGCTCCCTCAGCAGCAGTTGGGCAGGCATGTAACAGCTGAAAAATGGCTGTTACATCGTATGTGCTTTGGCCAAGACAGAGCTGCTAATTAGTGAAATGGAAACACAGTTCACTTCCCTCCATTTACTAGAGCTTTGCTCCAAGAGAAGCTTAGCATTTCAGGGAACCTAAAATCAGTAGGAGTAATTGCTGGTTGCAGTGGGTCAACCAGGTTTTAGGTTTTTGAGACTTCAGGTTAAAGTCTTAATTTGGGTCTCAAAACCAGTGGATGTGAGGAGCAATGCAAAGCCATGATGATGGCAGGCAACCCTGACATGGTTCGCACAGTCCCTAAGAAGGCACAGGATGGAGCAGCTGAATCCTTTGTTACAAGCTGGGTCTGAAGGGCACCCTGTAACAAGAGCAGATTATCATTTTGGGCACAAGCTTAAACAGTGGTACCTGAGACAAATCCAGCTGTTTTTACCTTTTCCTGTCTATTCCATGCTGCCAGTGCCATGTTTAGAAAGCTTTCAGTTTAGCATCTCTGTTTTTGTACTTAACCTCTTTGCTTCTTTGGGGAATGAAGGGTACCCAAAACAGCAGTGAAGTGCAGCTGCTGAGGGATGGCACAGATGCCCTGAGACACTGCTGAGCTTTGCTTCAAGCAGAGCAACATAACAAACCAGGCATTGCTCAGCTCTGTATGCACAACCCAATTGCATGGCCATGGCCATCAGCTGCCTACTGCTCATGGCTTTCCAAGGTGTCATCCACACAACACTTGCTCCGTTGAGCAAAGCTTCACACTTCATGATTGCCTATAGTTTGCTTCCAGAACCCCAAATTAGCAACAGACCATCAATAACTCCATCAACAAGAGGGCATAATCTCAAACTCTGGAGAGCCTGCTCAAAACCAGAACTACTAAACTCTTCTTGCATGAATTTAGTTTTAAAATTAAGTGCAACAGAAACACTCTTTTCTATAACCATGTTATATTCAGGGTATGCAGCATTTGTATTTGCAAGGGCAGCTTGGCTGCAGTGTGACAGGAGGAGGAGATAGCAAGAGACCCAGGCAACTGAAAAGTTCTGTTAACGTTATGCTTGGAAAATAACACATGCCATCAGATATATGGCCTCTTCATCCACAGTGGCCAGGGCCAGTTACCTGCTGGTGCACATTGTGGCAAAGCTCCTTCATCAGCACAGCTGCACAGAATCACATCGGGCAGAGACCTGGCCAGCAGCATGTGCTGCTGAGGGACTGGGAGGGAGGGATTTCAACTGCACTGCTCTGACTTGCCATTACTGAGGCTTTAATGAACCTAAGTTTCATTATCAGGGTAATTTCAGCACTCAAGTCTCCCCATGTGCAGGGTTCCAGCAAGGCTGGAATTGCCGTTGTTTGAGGCAGTGCATGGAGCTATACCATCAGTCCATTCCTCTCTCCCTCCATCCCCTCTCCAGCTGCCACCCACAGTCTCTGCGCTTTAGAAAGCTGCATTTCCCCACCCTGGGCCTGATGCTGAATGGAAATGTTTTAGTTCTGTGTGGCTCATTTGGCTTCCGCAGATCAACCCCTGGGGCCATCCTCAGCTCAGATCCAAGAAATGAGCTAGGGAAGGGAATAATTTCTACTGCTCCTGAAGGCTCATCTCTCCTATTGCAGCTGGCAGCTCAAAAGGCTCCATCCTGCCAAGACTGAATCTTAATTGGGATCAGTGGAAAAGACAAGCTGCTGCCAGGGCCGCCCTGATCCTGGGCTCAAAGAACATGGGCAGAGCTTGCCTAGCCCCACAAGAGAAGGGCTTCACTAGGGTTTATGAAAAACAAAATTCCCTCCAGAGCTATGGTATCACTGGAAGCAGCAGGCTGAAGCCAAGGAGAGGAGATGGCTTAGCCAGGTAGTTTGCAGAGGAGGAGCAGGCAGAACGACACCATATAGAAAATCCTCCTGTCCCTGCAGCGTGCTGGGAAGAGAAGCCACCAGGAAAGCTGAGGTGTAGCTGGAAATCCCCAGGCACTGCAGTGAATCCAAATACTACAACCAGCTCTGAACAAACACAGAAAACTATCACAGTCTTGCCCAGAAATGCTCTTGCCAAGGGCTATAGGAAAAAGGAGAAGTTAAATTTGTCATCTCAGGAAAGAAAGAACTAGAACAAAACCTCTTCAAGCTTCCCATCTGCACGTGGCACCAGGATGCTACATGATGATTCTTCCAAGCCACAGATGTGGACTTAAAACCCACTTGCTTCAAAGACCCTGGCAGAGATTACTCATACCTCTGCGATTAGGCACAGTCTAGCCACCCTGTTGGCTTTCAAGAGGCAATCAGAAGCAATATTGCCAACTCCTAATGCACCCAAGATGGGTGCAATTTCCTTATGAGCAGAGTCCTATCATGTCATCACTGTTGTCCCAGCAGTAGCAGCAACAGCAAAGCAAAGCAAATAGCCATCAGCCTGGGTGGTTTTAACACCACTTGTTCCACCATGCAGATTTAGCTGCATCTCCAAGTCCCTACATCAGGGGAAGGCCATGGTGGTAAGGTCTTGCTTGGACCGAGAGCTTTAGAAGAGCTTCTCTTGCTGACTCAGGAGAACAGTTACCAGCAGCTTATGAAACAGATGCCATGTCAGAGCTGCTGGACCTGAGCAGTGAAAATGGCCTCTTGCCTTGGTCAAATGGTTTTAATAAGATTTTCTAGCCAGCACACATGCTTTGAGAGACACACCCGGGACATCTAGCCATCACCATTACAACTGCATGCAGAAGGCTCTTGGCCAGCCAGACTAGGAGGGGTATTTAAACACAAGTTTCTTGCCTGCATCTTTATAGCCTGCTATTTCCCTCCTGGCTTGCTGAGGATGCCTCAGAGGACATCCCTCTGGGATGTCCCAGATACAGCCAGTAACAACCCATCACAAGTAAACTGTAGCTTTTGCAAACCTATGCCAGAGAACTCTAGCTGAACTCCAACAGCTGAAGGGGTTTTCATTTCCGCTTCTCCAAGGCTGGCATTTCAAGGTGTTTTTATTTCTTTTTAATCAATGCACATGGTCAGCTCTGGAGGGGGCTGAACAAGGCGAGGGAGGCAGTGTAGCCACTGTATCTGGACAAAGTATTTCCACATGGAAGTGAAACAGTGCTTGACTTGCTCAGTGCGTGTTTTGCAGCGCGGTTACAGGCTGTCGTTCCGCCTCCACAAAGCTGTTATTTATTTACTTAAAGACTTGCATTCCATGGAAAAAGATGCCCCAAGATAGCACTGTGTTTCTAAAATTAAACCCAGCTGGATGTAGTGGGGAACAAGCAAGTGAGCACTCCTGTGCTCCCACCAGCAGCAAGAAAGGTTCCTCATGTCCCAGACTCCCCCACCCTAACTGAGATGCAGGAGAGCCTGGCAAAATGCCTCCTGTGCCCTCAGTCATGAGGGAGGCAGCTCTCTGGGAAGCCTGGCTCAGCCCAAGTGTCTTACTAAACAGCTGGAGTTCCACTGCTTCTCATGGCAGGAGATCAGGGATTAATAGCAGTTATGATACCTGCTGCCCCAGCAGCTCTTGAAAGCTCCCACGCTGCTGCAGGACAGTGGACATCCCACCATGTGTCTGCCATTGAGTGTGGTCTGAAGTCCTTTAACAGAATTTATGAGGACAACCTGCATTTCTTCTAGTTTTTGTGTCACTGGTAGCATCCTCCTCATCATAAAGTTCACTTAGCCCCCAGTGTTGTAACCCAAGTTAAGAAACCTGTTTTCACAGAAACCATTTATAGAAGGGAAGGGGAGAATCCAAGTGTCGCTCCAACCTCATATGGCACCAGTAAGAAATCCCACCACCCCCCGACACACTCTTGGCACCTGTTCCCCTGTCTGACACACATGCACAGGGACTGCCTCTACATCAGCAAGTGGCTCAGCTCAGAAACAAGTGCCTCATGCTGTCAGAGCAGCTGGTGCCAGAGCTGCTCTCAGGGGTTTTACTATGGCCTAGATTTAGTCTCATCTCTCAGACAAAATGTCTCCTTGCACTCGCAGCTGAAGCTCTCCAAAAGACAGGTCGGATACTGGTGGAGCTCCCTGCACCCATCAGGGTTGGAAGTGCCTTAGAGGCTCTTGGGAAGCAAAGATGGCCAGGGATGGCAGAAGTGGCTCTGCTAGGGCGGGCCATGGGAAGGAAGATGGGGCTCAGTCTCAAACCTCACTGCCCTACGCAAATATAGGACAAGAAAAGACACCAAAGAAGTCTAAGCCAGACCCAGAACCTGCAGGGAAAAAGCAGGGATAATGGCTGATGGGGTGGCTGAGCAACAGGAAAAATAGTGAAAACTTTGGTGAGGTCAGGGGTGACTGTGCAGCTGTTGCTCCCAGGTGCATGTGCCAGTACCTCCATGGCGTGAGGGCCATGCCCTCTCCTGAGCACAGGCAGGAGCTACTGCTCCCTCAGCTATGAACAGAGACAGTCTCTGGCATCATATGATGCTTGTTTCAACCAAGGCAAGGAAGAGGAGGACAATCCTATCACTACAGGCCTGGATTCAGGACTTGACCACAGGGATGTGGGCCAGACCAACATGTCATGCTTGGTAAGTCATTCAAATTATTGTTTGCAGATGGAGACACTAACGTGACATTTCCATTGCTCTGTACACTTATCAGTGAGCACCTGGAGAGAGGATTTGCAAGCCTGAATGCTCCTCATGCCTAATGTGCATCTGAAAAAAGTGATGTTTTTTACCAGATTGACAAATCTGCATCAAATGTGGCTTTAATAATTGGTTTCTCCCAAATGTTCACAGAACATGCTGAGTTGGAAGGGATCCACAAGGGACACCAAGTCCAACTCTTAGTCCCACACAGGACAATCCCCAGGAGTCACACCATGTTCCTGAGAGTATCATCCAAATGCTTTGCTGTGATCTCATCCTTTGGGAGCCTGTTACAGTGCCCAGCCACGCTCTGGGTGAAGAACCTTTCTCTAATATCCAATCTAAACTGCCCCTGGCACAACTTCAGGACATTTCCTCAGGTCCTGTCACTGGTCACCCCAAAGAAAGAGACCAGTGCCTGCCCCTCCTCTTCCTGTCAAGAGGAAGTTGTAGATTGCAATGTTAGAGGAAGATTTCACCTCTCTGACTCCTAAGGGAAAACCTCCATGTGTATTGGTGATAGTCTATGTCCTGTTCTAGTGACTGTGAGAGGTGCAGACATTTGGGATGTCAAAGCTCATTGCAGAGCTGAAGGAAAGTGTGAGCAGAAGTAAGAAGGCAAATGAGCTGGCCACCGATCCTGTGAGGAGCTCTGATAAAAGAGCTTGCCCCTCACCAGAGCTCAGCTATTTCTGTGACTACGTCCATTTTCCCATAATTATACTGGTTCTGGTCTGTGCAACTCTTAAGTCAGGTCTACTGATAACCTGTCCAAACTCCTGCTGCCTTCCTGTTTGTATTGGGGCACCAGCATGAATTAAAAACGACAGAGTAAGATTGCCTCAGTATCTGATTTACCCCCTTCCACTTCCCATCTCGATTTGGGGTATGCTGGTCAGCATCCCCCAGGGAAAGGATTAATTAGGAACAGACAGAGAACTGGCAGCTGCCTGACAAGGACAAGATCGCAGCTATAGGACAAGCTGCAGTTTGGAATTTCTTTCTTTTGACCCTGGTACAAGTCCAAGACATGCTTGCTGATGTATCCCAGCACAGACACTCCAGGAGTTGGCACAAGAACAGCACTCCCAAGGCCACAGCTAGCTGTGGTCCTGATGTCACATTCCCTCAGTGCTGGAGCTGCTTTTGTGGTGAAGAGCCAACCATCCCTGTAGCTCCATAGGCAGCTTCAGCTCTCCAGCTGTGGAAAGGGCCTCCTCTCTACTTACAGAGAAGCTTTCATTGCAGGGACCAAAGCAAGGTAAGATGTTACTGCCATTCTAAAATGCATCACACAACATCTTCACCATTTGCTTCCTGGATGAGCAAGAGCTGCACCACAAGGAGAATGACAAGAAGGCAGGACATGCCATACAATCTGCCTGTCAACTCCTGTCACATTAGAGCAGTGCCCATGTGCAAAGCCAGGCTCAGTACAGAGTACTAGGGACAGTCCTCTGCCATGGGCTTCACCTGGAGCCTAAGGTGCCCCAGCTCCTACAGCTGTTAATACCACAGAGAAAGGCTGGCAGATCCTCCCAAGATGGGCAAGCAAAGGGTAATGGCAACAGAAAGGGCTTTTGAGGGCACAGGAGGGAGGTGAATCAGGAGTGGAAGCAATGGTTACTTTGCCACAGAATGGGGCATGGCTCTGAAGAGTTATGTCCTTGTTTGTGAGCACAAAAGGATACAAATGCCTGGATTGGAAAACTCTGGGCAAAATCTGCTCTTGGGGGTTAATCAGCCTCTTCTACAAAGTAAGAGCAGGTTCAAGATTCGAAGCACAAAGTCCAGAAACTTTTGCCCAGTTATAGCTGTGAACTGTGCCTATTGTGAACTCAAGGATAGGCAAGTACTAGGCTGATTCTTACTTTTCCCCCCGACAACACCTCGTGACTATACAAGGGCTAAAATGACAGTTCCCATCTTTGTTTTTTTCAGTATTGCCACAATGTCATAATCCAATTAAAGACAGCTTAAGATTTAAGTAGATGAACATTCATTTTCCTCCTTTTTTGTTTGCTTCTTTCTGTGGGCAACAGATCATGCAAAATCTTATGGGTTTTTTTTTTCATTCCTCAGTCACTGTCCATAGACCACCTTCTGATCCCTTTACAGTCTACTACTTTTCCTATTTTCCATATCCCTCAGGTACAATAATCTATTATCTCAACCAATGTGACAATCAAAGTATTCCCCCCACCAATCTTTTAAAACCTCTGTAAGGCACATGGATAGAAGGGATCCCTCCTCTCCACAGGGACAGACAGCAACATCACACAGTTCACGGCATCGATACCCCCCTGTCCACCACATGGGAAGGGAGATCTACGGTTGACATCAGCCCTGCTCCTCAGGTCCCTGTAGGCTCTGCATAATTGCTTGTGCCTTCTTCCCTGTTTAGCAGCTGCCAGAGTCATTGGTGGAACTGCTCTGAATGGAGCTTCCATGAAGGGAGAGGATAGCAAAGGTCTCACTAAAACACAACAAACCAAACCACTACTAGTCATAGGCATTTCCACCAAACAAAAGCCATTTTCCACAACTCACACTGTGCAATAAATTATGAAAGTCTTTTCCCCATTCCTCCATCCCATTTTCTGATTTATTTTTTTTTTTTAGTTAATGTAATTATAGACAGGTCCTCCTTTCATGATCACTACAAGAAATTGGCTCAACAGCACCGTGTGCCAGGTAAGCAAGGAACAATTCCTGTATTCTCACATTAAACTATTCACAGTGTTTCAGACTCCTTTGGACTCTCAGGATTCAATGCTGTCACAGTAGGAAAGATTAAGTGATTCAATCAAGGCAAGCCTCCATCTTACTGCAAATCCTTCAACTCACAGAAAGATTCTCTGAGACCAAGTGGAAAGAAAGGTTAGCTTGGAAGGAGGCAGCAGCACAACTAATCACTCATTTTAAATTCAGACAGACAGACAGAAAGACAACACTACTAGTAACTACCTGATGTGGTATCTCTAGGAGGAGACTGGTAAGCAGGGCATACATATGGGGCATACAAGAGCAAATGATTTGTATCTAGCCAAGCACCTTCTAAGATCCAGCCCTGCATGAGATATACAATAGAGCATCATCTCAGTGCAGGAGAAACTGCAGAGATTGGGGATGAGACTGGATATTGAGATGCCATGTTTCCATGGATAGGCCAGCTGCTAGGGGACGTCTGGCACCCCTTTCCTCATCTCAAGTAACCATGTGTAGTGGGAAATCCCAGGAACCTTTCCATCCCACAACTGGTGTTCTTAGCCCATGCACTGGGAACTGTCACCTGAAACCCAGTGGTCTCTATGTCATCCCCAGACAGCATCCAGCTCAAAAGCAGTAAATGAGCTGGAATTCTTCAATACGTTTGTGTATTTTTCATGCTTTGATAATGGCTGTATAGGATTTTTTTAGCAGATAGTTTGTCTTCACTCATTAAGCATGGGAAGGAAGAGGTGAGCTCACCTTTGGGAGAAGGGGAAAAACACTTGTCATTAAAAAGCAAAGATTAACTGTTTGGAAAAATCCTAGTACTTCCTTTCAAAGACACTTTAGTTGTTTTTTATTAACAGAACACAACAATCAGAAACACACCTAGCCAGAAAACAGAAAAATTAAAACCACTTTCTCCCAATTGACATCCTACCTGGTTTATTCCTCCTCTGCTTCATTTCCTTATCAAGGCACATATGAGGAAGACATTTTGCTTCCTTATCACATCTTTACATCACTATCTTTTGTGAAAGGTGAGTCTGCCAGGCTGGTGCTCTTACGGACCAACATATCTCCAAAAATGGATAAAAAGCAGCTTGTCAGCAGTTACATGGCTCCACAAGCAGCATCACCCTCATGTCCCCTAAACACTCTGTGCTGAGCTTGAGGTGGTGAGAATTAGACAAAAAATACTGGAAAAATAAAAGGCAAAAGGGATGAAAAAGGGACCATAAAAAAAAAGGAAAAAAAAAAAGGAGACAAAATAAGGCAAAAAGGATAGAAAGGCAAAAAGTGAAAAAATGGGGGGGGGGGAACAGAAAAAGGAATAAATAAACAAAAAGGGGGAAAAAGGCAAAAAGTGAAAAATAGACCTTAACTCCTGCTGAGTCTGACTAAAGTAGAGATAAATAGCAACTCTGCCTCAGAGAAAATAGCTACAGAGACATCAAAAAAACAGAATCTATCACAATAATGTTGTAAACCAAAACTTTTGGGCTTTGAGAAGGGGAAAAATAAAAAAAAAATAAAAAAAAGCTTTATTTCCTAGAGGTAGAAATCTAGGGCCAAGCACATTTCTCCCAGAAAGCTCCAAGTAATTTTTGTTTAAACAGAAGCCAAAGGTTAAAGAAAGGGAAGACCAATGAATAATATATTCTCAGCCCTTCTAAGCAAGAGCAGAGAGCTTCCATTACAGTCCTCTTCGCTCTCAGTCATTCAGGGCAGCTAAACCCTGACAACAGATTTGCTCAGAAAAAGCTATGAGGCACCTACCTTGCTTCTGTGCAGCGATGACAAGGAGGTCCTTGATCATGGGAAAGATGTCAACCAGGAAGCTGGAAAGAGGCTTCTGTGTTGGCCCCATGCTGCAGGGCAGAACATCAGCTCCTCACTGTGTGCTCCAGTCCCAGCCAAAACATTAGAATCTTCTTGTTAGAACTCAGGCAGGATGTCTCTCTTGTTCAAAGCAAATGAATTTCAAATGCTGCTGGGTTTCACCTCTAACATGAGAAAAGCAAATATTTGACCTCTCTACCAAACTCCAGCTGCTAGGGAAAAAAATTCAGGGAAATCCCTGCGTTTTCATCCTGCCTCTGCCACTCACACAATGCAGATGTTTCAGAAACATCCCTTTGCCCCTGCATCTGTAAAGCAAGAACCTCAGAGTGAGAAGTTTAGCAAAGTGTGAACCAAATAGATCAAAAAAGAGAAATCAAGAGCCCTTTTAACAAATAAACATCAAGAACCTTCCCACAGAGGACTTAGGACTCCCATCTGCTGCCTGTTGATCCTCAACCTATGCAAGCAATCACCCCTTGATTACTTTTGCTCATTTCCACAATTCTTCCCATCTGAGACCTAGAACCAACAGCTGGGGCTTTGTCTGGGGTCCCTGGGAACCCATGTGCTACAGGTATGTGTTGCACAGCCAGCAAGGCTCCCACTGGAAGCTATACATGGTCGTCTCAGGAGCTTATGGTTAAAACATTGCCCTTTGATGGGCTGAAGATAAGCATGAAATGATACGGCTTAAGGATGAATTTTGTCAGCAGCCTACATCCGTTAACAGAGTAGAGGAGATCCATGTGTAAATGAAACAGCTGTACACATTGCAAATATGATAAGAACAAGGTTCTGCCTCTGAGCTCCAAGGAATTCCTCAGTATATGCCTTGATTCAGCCACAAATTAGCTCTAACCCTTGCGTGCATCTTGCTTGCCCTGCTGCTCTAACTCTCTCTGTGCCTAACTTCTCTCCAGGCTCCCCATCCTGCTTTTCTTCACTCCTGATGTTGGCTTTCCTGGCTTCTTTTCAGCTGGTCTTATTTAACTCCTTCCTTTGTAGAAATCCTCTCCTGCCCATCCTTTCTCCGAGTCAACACTCTTGCTGTCAGGATGTTGCTCAGTTACATGAGTGAGCTTGGGGCCAGCTCTGCTGCCCTGTATTTGCCTCCTTGCTTGGACTACTTATGTCCAGACTTGATTATGAACTCTTAGATAGCAGGACTGTTTTCTTTTTTTCTTTAAGAGAACTCCTGTGTACCCCATGTTGTTCTGAAAGAGGAATGAGAGAGAGCTCTATTCTCAGTCTTTTTAAGAGGATCCTTGATTATGGTAACCTGGTGGCTCCATGATCAGCTTTTTACCATTGTATGATGTGAGGAGGATGTGCTTGTGTTTAATTGTGTTGCTTGCTCCCCCAGAATAACCTGTGCAGTTTCTCACTAGCTCTGCAGTGACTGTGTCACCTAAAGAGTGGCATACTCTTGACCAAAAAGGAAGACTCACTGTTTAACAAAAAAGTGCACTCAGACTCCAACTCACCTATGAGACTTTCTAGCAAAATGTACAGAAAATGAAACTACAAAGAAATTTACAGAGACATAGTGGGGGCAATATATCTTTAATTTTTTTTTTGTTTTTGTTTTTTAGTATTACTGTATATTCTTATAAAAAGATACAGGTAAAAAGGACACTACAGGATTTGTACATTTAATTCACTTATAGTCTTAAACTGACTAAGAAATGAGGATACGCCAAGGCATTACAGCAGCACACAACCTCCCACTTCAGTAAGCAGCACTGTACTTTCTAGCTTGGTGGGCAGGAGCACCTCCTAAAGAGAGCTGAGCAGGCTTGCAAGGGTGCAGAATAACTGAAGGTGGCATGGTTTGGAAGGGAGGTGTTGAGCACAGATCGGCTCAGGTACCAAACATTCCCTTACAATTCTAAAAACTGAAAAGGATTTTAAGGAACCCGTGTGAGGGCAAGCATGAAGGGGGGAAATGGCTTTTCATAGAGGCTTTTCTAGATCACTTGGGTCAGAGCTCCTAGTGGTGGAAGCTGAAAGGACCACGCCCTTCATGAGCTGTGTAGAACACCTTGTAAACAAAAAAAACTGCCTAAAGGAGTTTTAATCAAGATCCTGCTTTGAATTATGCTGGTGTAAAAACGGAGCAACTTGAGCTAGTCACAGTGGATCTATTTTACATCACCACCTGTAACAGAAGACTGGTTTGGAAATATCCAGACCCTTTCATGAAATAAGGTGCCATAATTCTGTGCTAGACTCATGGCATCCTTCTCAGCAGGTGCAGTGAGCAAAATCTTGGCCAATTTCTACTACTTAAGAGTAGTAGATAGCTTTTTTATACATTATCTATATACATACACATATATAAACTCTATATTTTCATTTGACCAAATTGTGTTACTTAGGTTGTCCCCTTCTACCTCTAAGACACAAACTAGGGTGACCAGAGGAGACTATATGTTTGGAAGGCAGGCAACCAGAAATCTATGTGAAGTACAGAAGCCAAGGAGCCATGGCCAAATACCTGTTGACTGCTAGGGACTCCAAGGGTAGAAAACCAACCAGTAGAAGGATGTTTGGTTTTTTTTACCCTAGATAGTCTTGGGAGATGGGGTAGAGGCAGAAAGAGAGGAAGTAGAGGAAATTCTTATTCCTTGGCCATTAAGATAGGAAGGAATATTATATCCGAGGAGGAAGAACTATCCCAGTTTGTCTCACCAGTGCCTTAACTATGGTGGGAAGTTACAGGGTACCAACCACTTTTGGCCATCTGTCCAAGCTTCTCTGGAATTATTGACAGAATTTGTGTGGAAAGGTTGAGCAAGCAACTGTGTACCTTAATCCTCTCACCATGATTCATAATGAAAAATTAGCAGCTTTTGTAGAAAGTGTTCTAAATTCACCAACCTCCATCAGCGCACCACATACTTTAAAATGTGTGCTTTTCCAGACCCAGGATCACTAGGGGCAGAGCAACTGTGACAAAAGCAAAAGGACAGGATTTTTTAATTCCCTCTCTTCCCACTCCAAGACTGCTCACATGCATCCCCTCACCTAGCTCAGCCTGCGGTGCACTAGCCCAGCCAGCTATTTTGCTGGTGTAATGCTCTGGCATGGTCTCAATAGTCTTTGCTGTAATGCAGTGTATACATACAAACATAGCAAACTAAAATAAGGCAAAATAAATAGAGGTGTCAGATTTACAGGTTCCCCTCAGAAATTGCTAAAACCTTTTTTAAAAAATCATTTAACCCCCAAACAAACACACAAACAAAACCCAACCCAACCAACCCAGAAACGAAACTGCATATATCATGTACATCATCTACTGTACAACAGGTCTCCTTTCCCCTCAAAAACCTCCTGACACAAGCTTCTTCCATGCACCCTGGCTCAGAGTGTGAGCTTTCCTAAAGAAGAGCAAAGATTCAGCCAGTGGGGCTGACCATTATGGAAATACCTGCCCCACAGTCTCCCACCAGGATCCCTCATGATTCCTTTCCCTTCCTCAGACATTTTGAACACATTACAAAAATTTTTCTGAAGGATATCCAGGTTGTGTCCCTAGTGAGGAAGTCTCTCATCCCTTAACACTAGTCCTACTTCTGCTCTTGTAGAAGATCAGTGCCGGAACAATAGCTGTGCTGCAGAGCCTGGAAAGGCTTTGCTGCCCTGAAGTCACTTTACCTTGTAGCACTTCTAGAGACCTACGGTCACTGAGGAGAGTGACTCAGATTAAAGCAGGTGGGAGGGGTCTTCTTCAGTCTTTTCTGGAATCATCCTAATGCAACCTACTCAGCAATAATGGAGAGACAGAGAGGCAAATGACTGAGCACTAGACCTCTAGAGGCAAAGTATAGAGAGTTAAAACTCTTCTAGGTGTGAGGAACTTCATCATAAAGTTAGCAATGACCACATTTCTGTAGGAAGCAGAACAAGCCCTTGAATTTACCCTTCTTTATCACATCTCCTCCTCTCTCACTTATTTCCAAAAACAGAGTAACGTCTCTTAAAATGCTGGTGCTAGGGAGAGGTGCAAGGACAACTGCAAACTCCAGCTCTTCTCCAGCTCTCAGTGAAATGTCAGACCTTAGACTGCTTGTTATACCTGCTCAAAAATAAGATTTTCCTTTCTCCTTCAGTGCTCAGCAACTCTACTACAGCTGGTAAAGAACAGAGTATTAGATGTATTCACAGTACCCCAGAGATGAGAAGCAAGACGAATTTGGCTTCAGTAAGAGTCTGACACCAGGCCCTACAGCAGAGCAAACTTTTTCCTTATCTTCTGTGTGGGCAGCCTCAGCTCATACAGTAATTAATGGGCCCCTCTGCTTGTCACCACTTATATGAAATCACTGCTTGCCTCAGTGTGAAACTGCGCTTTTCCAAAACATTCTTTATGAACTTTCACCACAGAGTCAAGAGCTGTGCGAGGACTGTCCAGCACACTGAACAAAGCTTTCAGACACCATCACAGACTCAAAACAGGAGTCTGAGGCACTGGAGGGCTGAGAAAGTTGAGCTGATGAATCAGGGGCATGACTTTGAGCTTTCTGTCCATCCCTGTAAGTATCCTCCTGCAGGTGATCTACAGGACTTGCACAATCTCTCATTATTTATATATGAGTCAAAGAGGTGGCAAAACTACAGCAGCTTTCTCAGACTCTCAGTGTGGCTCCAGTGCTGCTGCATACCATCATACGGGATCTCTTTAAATCAGGGTTCAATTGTGTACACAAAGGGATGGAGGGCTTATCACTCTCTCTGCTACATTTGTGGCCTGGCAACGTGACTTCAGTTTCAAAAAGCACAGCACAAACCTGGTTTCACAAATATCGGGGTGGGGGGAATGCTGTATCTATATTCAAAGGGTTTGCCCTGAGGTGTTTCTTCTCTGACAGCACTGCCATGCTGACAGTGCCTTATCAAACAAGTACCTGGGGAATAAGCAACTGTACTTGCACAGAGCTATGAGTCATATCAGCTTGCACTAGGGCTGACCTTGGCACCACACCTGAATTTCTGGGCAAGTCCTAAACCCAGAGAGAACAAAGAGGGGGAAAAAACCCCTGCAATGTTCTAATCCCTAAAAGCATAATCTTTGGAATTCAGGGACTATCCAAATCTAAATTCAACTGTATACCAATTTGGCACATATTACCACCTCTCATATGCTTACATGGCATAGGTTACATGGCATGCTTAAAACAAGACAAACAAAAGGGCTGGGATATATAGCAAGTCTACTTCAGGGAGCAGCAAGGAGCTTGTTAATATAATTTACAAGAGACATTTCTAAAAATCCATTTCGTAATTTAAAATAAAAATGCTTAAAAAAGTGAGAGTTCTTCTTAAACTTTCAAAAACCTTTATGAAATACAGTCTTTCTTCTACAAGGTGCTTGTGTCCGCTGCAATAGGCATTGCTGTTAATAGCTAATCCCAGAAGGGGAGTGGGATAGTAAGGGAGGAGAATGCACTCAGCTCTTGTAAGATACCAGCTCTTTACGATGAGTATTATACAGAGGCGCGGCAGTCTGGAATGTCGTAAATAGGGAATTTCGGGGGTGGGAGACTCAAAATTCAGTAAACAATGAAATATTAGAGTTTAACAATTCTGACTTTTTTGCTTCTTTTCATAGTTTACATAATTACTTAACTCTCAAAGTATTCAGAAAACCAACAGTTTGCTTCTCCAATATCATAGTGTGTAATACTGATCAGGCAGCGTGCATTGCAGAGGAAGTTCTGTTCTGCAGACTCGGTGCAGAGCCTGAGGTTACGTGACATTCAGAGGAAAATCAAACCAAATGATTAAAGTGACAAATAGAGCTTTTTTCCATTTCCCTGGGATTCCTTGACATTTTGTGCTGTTGACTGACAATGCATAGTTTGTAGATGGTGGGTCCCTCTTCTAAAATGTTCTCTCTTCTGTTCTTAAATGTTCTCGCTTTTCTTCCTACCTAGAAGGAAGAATCCATCACCATTTTTTCTTTTCCTCTTTTACTTCTCCAGGGAAGAAAATAAAAAAGAAGACAAGATTTAAAAAAAAAAAAAAAAGTATAAAAAAAGCCACAACAGCCCTCACAATCTAAGCCCTTTCCTAAAGCCATGAAAACACACAGAATTCAGGCCTCTTCTTTGGGTTCTTTGCTTTCCTGCTGTGTGCTTCATGCGTATAGCTTAAATATTTTTATGTTTTTTTCTCACAAATTAACCCATATCCAAAGCCTTCCTGGCTTACAAAATTATGTGTCCTCCTGGAAAAAAATCTCAGTTTTAATTATGGGACTTTCCTTTGGTTCATCCCAAGTGATCTCTTCAAAATGAAAAAGTCCGTGGGCTTCAAGGTTCTCCTTTGACACCGTTCCTATTTAACCGTGTTACATGATTCCCTTCGGTAGAAGTGGGTTGCGTGCAGTGAAGGTCAGTCTGTTAGACAGAAAAACCAGTTTATGCCATCAGGAATCACAGCTAGCGTCAAATGGAAAAGAGATCTCATTTCTTCCAGGCAGTGACCCTGTTCACTTTTTGCTACTTGAGACCTACAGATGATACTAGGGAATTCCTTATTTCCATTGGGCTAAGAAATCCTGCCCAAATGGGTCAGAAATGATCCACTGATTCCCTCCAGGCCTCCAGCAATCACAACAGGCTCCACAGTCATCTCCTTGTAATTCCAGCCTGGCAGCGGCTTAGTTTTCTAAAGAAAAGCCAGAGCTTCTTTCTGAGAAGATGCATTTCATAGCTTCAAGACTCAACCACCAAGAAATTCCAGAAAAATCCTTCTAAAAAGTAGAATCCAAAAGACTGCAAATTATTCTTTGTTGATCCTGATTCTTGAATTTCAATTTGTTCCAGAACCTGAAGACTTCTTTCTAAGCATCACTTGGTTTAGACAGTGTAGGCTGCTTAAAAGCATTTTTTCAGGTGCTAATCAATGGCTTATAAAATCCAATTCTAGAAGGGAATTGGAAACTTCAAGAACCATATCTCAACAAATCCCTGAAGGCCAGTCTATATCCTGAAGAACTGACAGGTGTTTACAGAGCTGCTCTGAAATTGGTCTTCCTTGTTATCAACAAGATGGAAATCACGACTATTTTTTACTTTGGCACAGTGAAAATTATCTTGTTCCAGCTATGAGGCCCAAGTGCTTTCTGTCATCACCATGAGGCCTTTGGTGACACAACAAACTCCCAGAAGCAAATCTGTCAGCTCTGTATGGCCCAGTCACAAGCCCTGCTGGCTCCACAGAGGCACTTTTATAATGGTACAAATTAGGAGCACAGAAGAGGGATGAGAGGAAAGCTGATCATGGAAAGGTAACAACTCTAGCCACAGACTAAAGATATCCTTTGGGGAAGCTGTCAGCCAGGCGCCATCAGACACATTCGTCTTCCTTGGTTTGCACTTTTTCATCACCTTCTTTTGGTTGATTATTTTTCTTTCTCTTGTAATTAATAATTTAGCTTTGTCACCACCCGCTCCCGGCTTGTCTCTAAGCCTTGGTTTCCCGAACGCTTGCGGTTACGCTTGAGCTTGGATAAGTCTTTGTCAAAAACTTCACCCGACCTTAATGCTGATACAAGGTCATCAAACTCTCCACTCTCTTCAGAGACGCTTCCAGCTTTTGCTTTCTTTTGTCGCCTCTCTTTTTCCCTCTGTTCTTTTAGCTGTGGAGAAAGACACAACTTTAGGATTAGCTAACCAAGATGCCAGATCACCAGGTACACTGCCAAGAAGCAGCTAACATGCATCAGCACGGAGTAGGGAAAAAAGAAAGCAGGAGCTTATCTACAAGGCCATCACATTGCCAAGAGCAACAGGAGACAAAGTTGGACTTCCCCTCTGCAGAAGGTAAGCAAAAAGTAGGAGAGATAGGGAATGGATATGTCTGTCTCACAAAGCACTATCACCACGCAGAGAGGACACGCGGGATCTGTTTATGTTGCTGCTGTTTTGCACCAATTTTATAGTAGGATAATACCAGAAAAGTAGCTGCGCCAAATGACAATCTACAGGTGATGCTGGCATAGGTAACTACCTGGGACCTGGCTTTCAGTGACCTTAGTGTGGCAGCACCTACCATGCTGACTGTACCTAATCTGGTGAATTGGGCTGTGTATGTACAAACCACAGTCACTAGTACAGCCACAAAAAACTTCATGCTTAGGGCATAACTAGCTAAACTGACAAGCAGAAAAGCTGAAGTCCTGCAAAAGAAGGAAAAAAAGAAAGGAAAAATCCTAGAAAACCACAAGCTAAACATATTGGAAAATGAAAATTGTGTGAGATATCAAAGTAATAGTAGAAACCCTATGCACCAAAGAGCTCATGTTTGGATGGAGGCAGCATGTTGCACTGCTGGGAAGATGAAGACACATTGCCTTGACTCTGGAAAGAGAAAATGATTATCAACACAAAGAGCAGTGAAACAGAACTGCTGAATTTACACATCATTGGATAGGTCTACCTGTCAATGTGATGCGTTTGGTCTCCCTAGGGTAACTCCAGGGAGCTCAGCTATCCTTTTTCCACTGCTCAGCCCCAAAATCAGTAGAAATGCCAAGGGATGGTTGCGGTTATCAGGAAGTAGATTGCTCACTCTGCACACTAGCCCCATATTGAAGGAAGACTTTTTCATAAGCAAACTGCAACCTCTCCCATAGCGTATCAGGCCTATGCAACCATTCTAGTTCTTTAACAGTGGGCTCCTGCACTTTCCAGGCTGACTGAGAGGAAGCTCAAGCCTAAGTCCTGGCAGTTTATCCTTGTGTCTAACAGTAAGTCTGCTGGCATCCTTGCAGTTTACCTCTCTCCTCTCCTGAAAGGCACAAACCTGTGCTTTCAGCACAGCAAACATTTAAATCAGCAACTCCCCACAGTGAGGCCAGGGGCCATGGTGCTGCCCGGATTACGGTGCCAGCAGGGAGGAAGGAGGCAGAAGCTGAGGCTAGAGAAGGGAGGCTGGTTCACATGAATGCCTAGGGACATACATGTCTCCCAGCAGCAAAATCCACAAGGCTCTCTTGCCATGTCAAAGCTGGATGCAGTCCCAGTAAATCAAGGCATTAAGGCTGGCCAGAGAGAAATACTGCCAGTGTGGGCTGCAGCAGATGGCCGGGCATTTCTTGTGTCACTTTACATTGTCAGGTGACAGGCATGCAGCAGATGATAAGAGTCTGACTGGAAGGTAACCAGTTTGGCAGGACTGAGGGAAATCTGGCTTCTTCACTTGCAGACCAAAAGCAGAACAGCCTGGCACAGGGCAGGGGCAACAACATTCTGCAAAGTGCCAGGGCAGAACTACCTGGGCTGGACTTGGTATCTGAATCCAAAAGAGGGTTATTTAACAGCCAAATGGTATGTCCTTGAGAGCTGACAAGACAGACAGCAGGAAAATTGTCATCATTTGAGAAGAAAATTATGCCAGTGAGAGGTAGCAGGGAGAACATAAAACAGTGGCAGGACATGAGCACTGGAATTGGCTCTCTCAAACTTTCTCTCAAGATATGAAAAGGGGATGGAAGGAAACACCTTCCTGTGCCCAGATCCTCACCATGGCCTCCATACGTGCCCTGCGCTCCTCTTCTTCCTTTTTCTTCCTCATATTCTCCAGATCCTGCTTGGCCTCTGCAAATGACTGCAAAAAAGTGTCGAAGATGCCAAAAAATTCATCTGGCTGCATCTTGCCCTCGCTCTCTCCAAAATGCTTCAGTGCCTTGGCATACTGTCAGGGGGGCAGAAAACAAAAGAGCAGGAGTTAGGCAGGCAGTTTGGTGAAGACAGCAAAGACAGCTTATGAGTAACCACACATGTAATTCAACACTCCCTGAACATTCATACTGCAAGAGCAGAAAATACCCCTGGCAACAGAAGTGCTTCTCCTTAAGGCAGGTGCCACTATCCCTGAAGAATTTGCTCTCCTGGATATCATTTGCATGACATGGGGCAACAGTGCTGGAGAGCACTAACTGCCCACTTACAGAAGAAAAAATGTGTTTAGTGCCTGAGGGTAATAGAGTAATTTCAGAGAATAGCTGCCTTGCCACATCTCAGCTGCAGCCGTGGGACAGCCATGGCATGGAACACAGTCAGCTAGATGAGGAGACAAGTAGTTTTAGTCCATACTTTTCCCTTCCAATATCCCTTCATATCCACTTCTAAAACATCTGGAGTTAGAGGGTTTTTTGCAATAAAGTTACAGTCTGTCCTTTCAGAAACCTTTTGCCATGTCATCCGTCTCTCTGGAGTCCTCTGAATCAGGGTGTTGCCCGGGAGAGAGGAGACTATAGACAGACAAGGCATGAGAAGGGGCAAGGAAAGCAGCCAGGGCTCCCGGGCAGACTTGAAAGACAGTGAATACATCACAAGTGGTTTTTATTTTAAAAGCAAATGTTGAGGCTGCAGGACGCATTTGGAGGCAGCCAACTGGCAGGACTTCAGTCACAGGGCAGTCCTGATTGGGATATGGTAAATTCACAGCAACCCCTGGCACATGGGCATCGGTCCTGCAGCAGTTGTACTCTCTTCTTTGCACTTTCACACTCAGAAGCATACCTTGTTACTCACGGAAATGCACTCAAATGCATGCGCATGAAGTCTGTCAACATATGCACACATCCACTAAGTGCTATTTAAGGACACACATCCAAAAGCTGCAACACTGTCCAGGCTGCCTTCACTCATGCACCTCTGTATTGCAACAGGCAGCACCAGAAATACATTCCTGACAGTATTTGTGCACTGATGCACCTCTGCCTTGGCTTGCACTTTGGCACACCACCACTGAGCAGCAGAGCATCCTTACAGACCTCAACATTTATCAAACCAAACCCAGACTCTCCCAGGCTATAGACTGCCTTCAAACTCTCTCAAACATGTATTCAGTTCATACTAACAGACTCCAGTTTCCCTTTCCTAGTGTGGGTGCAAAAGACAGTAAGAACCGTTCAGGCTTCAATCCCAAACACAAAACAAGTTTGGAAGCAGGCCTTATAAACCCCTCTGGCCCTGTACCAGGTAAAGCATAAACAATGTATCCTAGTTAACTGCAGAGGAAAGAAATCTCTAAGGAAAGCAGCTTCCTTCTGGCACAGCCTGAGAGATTCAGGATCTTTCCTTCTTCTGCTTTTCCTTGCCAGGACCACAAAGCAGTTTGAAGCAATAGCTTCTTTTTTAGTTTAAAAAGGCTGTGTTCTCAGCCAGAAACAAACAAAGAAACCCAAAGAATCTGGAAAAAAAAAAGTGTTGGAAGAAATGCAAGTTGCCTTGAGCTACCAAACATGGCAGAAGTTGAAGGAAAGTCTACATGGAAACAGCAACAGATTACTTCTCTGTTTAACTCCTTTTCTCTGAAACTTCTGAAGATACACACACACAAGTATGCACACCTACACCCTTTCCCCACCCCTCTCTGTAATTTTATCTGTATATAATGTACACATCAGCTGTTTGAATATTAGGAAAGCGTAGCAGTCTCACATTAACCCACGCCAAACCAGTATCAGCTCTTCGTCAGAAAGAATACAGTCTGTAAATACCACAGAGAGAGAGAGAAGGAGAGAGAGAGAGAGCATCTCCATGTGCTCTGTTTTCTTGTCTTGCTTTCTCCAGTGTGACAATCAGCCAGGGAGGAAGAGTGCTGCCAGAGAAAGACTTCAGCACAGGCATTGCCCCTACGGCTTGAGCACACAGAGCACCTGAAGCTCACTGGTCATAGAGGATGTGCTACATGGAATCTCTTCCCACTTAATTTGTCATTAACTTCTGTGAAAATTAAAAATAAGGCACAAATTAAGAGCCATGACTAGAGATGCCAGGTAGAATGAAGGCTTATTGAACTCCTGTGAAGTCTGAAGTCCACGGGCAGCCCACAGGAGATGGCTGTTGTCCCTTGCAATGCACTGTGTGTTCCTCCTGTGCTCAGCAAAGGTGAATGAGGGGGCACAGCCTCTTAAGGAAGATGAGGGTTGAAAAGTAGGGGGTCCTTGCCTTGGGGCTCTTAGATCCTATACACATGGAATTCTCCATTAGAGGGTGGTGTTGTCTGTGAATGTTCTGCATGTGGCCTGTCATGCAATTACTAGCACCAGCTAGTTCTTGTCACACTGTCAAGAGGGGCTGCCTCCCCACCGCCACTCAGAGAAGCAGCAGTGTTGCTATGGTCTAGAAAGATTCAGCAGCCTGGGAGCCTTCCAGAGACACTCAAGAGTATAAGGTGTTTTGGTCTCTAAGCAGCAGTGAGAAGCCTGAAAACAGCTCGTCTTTAGTGCCCTGTAATATAGGGCTTAGTAGGTCACAGTCACTTACTGTAAAGCAGTGAGAGACAAAAAGAAAAAAAAATCTGTGGGCTAGATGTTCTAAAATAACTACAGAAGAAATAACTGCAGTTCACTGAAGTAAAAACATTTTCTTTCTTTCCCTACCTCCGCTGGAGAAAAAGCTGACTGAGCAAAGACAAGTCAGGAGATCCAGCCTCTGCTGCCAGCTCTGCCCATAATGTGGCTTCAGAACTCATGTTTCCTGACTTTCTCCATTCATTACAGAACAGAAAACGTTGCCCCACTATTTTGATATAGGAAATGGCAAATATCAGTTGTTCGTATCTGTAGGGCACTGCATCAATTTAATGCACTACTGCAAAGAAAGACATATCTGGCTTCATTAGTTTTTGTATTTTTCTGTAACTCTGGTTCTGCAACCGTATGTGCTTTTACAAAGCACTGCTGCTGAGATGAGGAGCAACAAGCTGCTGGAGACAGTCTCTCCAATGCTCCAATGCGTGGCTTAAACTACACTGCCGGCCTCACTCAGGGTGTTAGAGGCTGCACGGCATAGCTCAAGGCGCTGTGGATCCCAGCCCTCTCTGCTCTCCATCTCAGGATTTGGGTCACCCTGTACAAATCACTTGACTGCTCCATGGGTAGATTCCCTGGCAAACAGTACCTGCTCCCATGCACAGTTGTGAAATCTGTAGCTAAGTCTTCACATATGCAAAACAGTTCCCAGAATTTTTTGAAGTGCTGTTATATTGTGGAATAAGGGCTGAAACTTGCTTGTTCCTGAAGTCATTTGGGGACAGATGACATGGGCAAAAGCAAGATGGAAAACTGTGTTTCAGCAGGTTTTCCACTGTAAAACAGGATGGTATAGCTTTTTTTTTGATTAAAAAATTCATTTCCACACCATAAGGGCCTCCAAGCTCCATGATATAACAGGTCCACAAGCTCAGTGCCAGCTCTGCTTCCTCTGCCAAACTTTCCACTGAATTTATCCTCTTGCCAAAGCAAATCGTTTAGACAGTTGTTTATTTTAAAAAGCCATTTTAGCAAAGGGAGGGAAAGCGGGACAGCAGCACATACAAACTCTGCTGTGCTTGCCAATGAAATGTTAAACAGTGGCAGAAGAGCTCTGGAAACAGCAGGAATGGGGCTCTATGAGGAGGAGGAAAAAACAGCCATGATAAAAATTTCTTGCTGCCTCCGCTGTCTGCTGCTGTGGCAGAAGCCAATGCATGAATGAATTATACCATGCAGCCATGCAACATGAACTATCTTTCCCAGAGAAGTAATCTTGAGTTTGCTGTTATGAAGACATCACTTCTATATTGAGGCAGTTCAAATAAATGTCTGTTCTCTTTATGGGACAGATTCAGATCAGTTAATGTAAAGAGCCCTTCCTGCAATTGGCTCAGCTCTCCTTGTGCCTAAATGTTCAAAAAGGGTTCTCCAAGGAGTTCAAAAGGACTCTGGCAGCCCCTAATTCTAGATACAGGTGCTCTAAACATTCCTCATATGTTAGATGCCAACTTGCATCGCAGCATCTGAAGTTCTAAATTACTGTAAAACAGTTATGTGATTTATTTACCAAATGGCTATTTCTGACAGCAGGCTGTAACACACCTCATCTTGACTGCCTCAGTCTCTGTCCTGATCCATTCCTTATTCATTACCTCCAGTGGCTGACAGAAAATGCCAGTCCCAGAATGCACAACAGAAATGCACAGCCCGTAACTGGCACTTGGACTACAGCATTCCAGTGTGCTTCAGCATGGTTGGTCTTAAACCAACATTCTGCCATTAATAACTATTTTCTTAAATGGATTTTTATTTTCACTGTCTTTAACTGTTCAAAACAGTTAATAGCTGCTAAGCTTATCAAATGTATGTGCAGAGTCTGAACACCTTTCTCCATCATGATAAACACCCTGTTTGAGAGGAAGTCACATCAGAAAGACTTGGAATGGACACTTATCCTACCCACTTCATCAGCCTTGCCCCAGTAGTGGCCTCTGCTATGCCTCTACAGAGAGGCTTAAGTTTGACATTCAGCACAGGTATAGCAGTATCTGACTAAGCAGACATTGTTCTCCTAAGATGATCCAAAATATTTGAAAAAAGGTTGGTCTTAAACCAAGCACAGAGTAGAATAGGTATGAAGCAGTCTAGTGATCTAAGTTGATATCTCTCGATATTTAAGTATGTAGTTAAGTTTCATATAAAGCAAATGTCACCTTTTTCAAGTAGGAAAATAAAATCCATACCATGGGAGGTTATTGTTCCTCTGCTTGGGTATTTTCATTGCTTCCCCACAGGAAGCAGAGAAAAAACTATCACAAAAAAATTTAAACCACATTCTTATGTAAAAAAGTCAATTTTTCATCTGTTCAAACACGTAAAAACAGGTGAAGGATTCTCGGCAGTTTGATTTACTCCTGGCCCCACCTTCCAGTTTGTGGGAAATGGCAGAAAATATTATCCCTTGATCTAACGTATATATGCCCTCATCAAGTGGTATTGAAAGTGAGAAAAACAAAAAAGAACAAGAACCAGATGTGTTAGGGAGCCTCTTTAAAGAGTTGGTCTAAGTTTTCAACCAGTTCTTAACCAAGCCATCTATTTGCTGCATGAAGATAAGTACAGTTATAAGGTTTCCTCTGCAAACATGCATGCCTGCATCTGACAAGCTGGCCCTTTAAATTTAAAGTACCAGTTCCTCCCCATGGCCACTGACTATGAATGGTTCTATTTAAGCAAAAAGGCCAAAAACGTATTGCATGGGATTGTGAAAGACATCATCTGCCGAGAAGGACAGCACCACACCTTGCTAATGGATTGTTTTCATGACTGAAGAAATGACTCCTGCTAATACTGAAGAACTTTTTTAAAAGATAAAAAACTTCCTAGGTTTGAAAAGATAACTTATATTGTTTTAAATCCCAGCTGAGGAAACATGGCTCTGATTAACTTGTGGTAATCAATTAGCCACGTCTATATTTAGATGGATATCAAATTCCAGCTGTTAAAACTAGAGCTCCATTATTATTAATAAATCTGTGAATCAGACCAGGTCTTCGTAGGCTCATTAGGATATTTTTTAAAGTCCTCCCTGTCCTACTGCCTTTTGTTCTCAATTTGCTTTGTTTTGAGAAATCAAAAAAGAACAAGATAATCAGATGTCTTGGTCCCTCTCTTCCTTTAACTGGGTAGTAGGTTTCCATGGTAAGAAAAAAGCTCGTGATTCAACAAGCACAGAGAGCTCATTGAGGTTGGAAGATGCTATAGGCTTTGCAAAGCACATCTGGTTTGTTGAAAATTTCCAGCTTTCTTTTTTTTTTTTTTTTTNGGAAGAAGAGAGGGCCAAAATAATATGAAGCAAACATGAGAAATAGCTCAACTTTGGTAAGGACAGACAGTTCCCTTACAGGAGTCCAAAAGCAGCTTTTTGCCAGTGGAAGAACCAAAGCCATAGGTTGAGCAAAAGTTGGAATGGCATGTGTTCAAACATAGTAAGGGTGTGTGAGGAGAAGGTAGAGTAACGTTTCCTAAGCATGTTATAGTCATTAAAATAAAACATCTCTTTATGTCGAGTGCTTTATGTTGGCTATGTCTAAAAAAGCGTGCAACAACTTCCAGACATATTGGTCTGTCTGTAGGGAGTTCCTCTGGTTATTTTTAAAGAAAAATCACCACATTTTTCCTGCAAGTGCTTGATCAGGAAAAGTTGCATTGCTCTGCTGGACATGTACCATTTGCTGTTTTTTAACCCCCAATCAAACTTGTAAAGAATCTGCAATGGGCTTTTGTCCTAGTGTGCCAAAAAGAAAGGAGTACCACCAAACTGAAAGCACACAGTCTAAGCCATGGACAGAGTATCTTTCCAGAAATGTGTGCTAGCTATAATGAAGTTGAAAAATTTACCCAGTCATAATACAAAAGCTCCCAAAACCACAGAAAACTGAGTTTTTCTCAGTAAATTTAGTGGGGCCATGGAATGAGAAGTCTTACTGTTCCAATCTTCAGCCTATATTTTCAAAATCTAAGGTCTACTGATCCAAAGGCATAGCTTTCATTAATAATGCAATAGGTCCCTTTATGCTACAAGGACTGACACCAGAGTGGAAACAATTCAATCCAAAAGAAATAACACATTTGCTTTATAAAGCCAAGCACTTTTAACATGCCAGCCAACAAGGGCAGATTTGCCATTACATATCGTTTACTTTAGAATTTGCTCTTCTCTAAACATTTTCATATGCTCATGATCTTTTCATGTAAATTCCTCCACATTCAGCTGAGAGACAGAGGGATTAGTGCCAGATTCCAGCTATCAGCAATGAACAAGCCTCTCCTTAGTTGTACAATTCTGGTAACAGAGATGCAGACAGTGAAAGGACAAAATAATCACATCACCACCTGAAGAGTAACTCATACATCATGGTGGCTGTTTAAGGTGGATCCAAGAACATCAGACAAATCACACATGTTTGGGATTTCTATCCTTGTACTAAAACGCATCCAACAGTAGGGAAGCATAAGTGGATAAGATCAGGTGTACCAGTCATAGCACTATACCAGATATTAAGAAGAAAATTAACTCTATCCCAGCTGAAACCAAGACACCAAAATACCCAGAGGTAGCCTCTTTAAGGGACAACCCATTTCTATCCATTTCTTTAAAGGAATGAAATGAAGCACAAATGCCCCCAGTTGAAGGAGCAGTGTAGGATGTAGTCAGAAACAGAAGGTAGAAAGACATGATGTCAGTATCACTAAGCAACAGAGGATACTTTTTCATGCTTAAAAGGCATTCCCTTCAACACCACAGCAAGGTGTGATATTCTGTTATGGATATTGCCATCACATTTCTATGCCATATAATAATAATGTTAAGGAAAATTAGCAAGAAGTGGGTAAGAGTGTTGAACTTTCTTTTAATCCTAAATGATATTCTAAATGGATGTAGAGCAGATTAGGAAAAGAAACCAGTCTAAACCATTTTCAGTATCTACTAAATTGTCACTACAGGCCCAGCATCTGAAATTACAGTTTCCATTTTGATTCAGGCTTTTTTGACTGAGCCAGTGAAATTCCAAACACTTCAAAAGGTGTCTTACCTTGTCTCTAGCCTCATTGAGAAGGTCTTCTAACTCAGAGAAACTGAAACTGGCCACAGTGATGAAATCACTCATGACTGGAACAAACCTGTCCCCTGATTCCCGTATGCGTCTCTTCTGATAATCCAGTTCCTGAAACAGATTGAGACAGGCAAGCTTCAAAGATTTCTCACTGACCAGGAAGGAAGCAGGGAAGCCCATCTATTTCACTCACTGCAGAGCATACTCTGCTCCCACATATTCACATATTCATTCAGTGCTGTAACTCAGAAACACTTTCTCATTAAGTCAAATGCTTTGCCTATCATGTGAGATGGGAGGTCAAGGTGCCATGAAGGAAGGTCTTAGTTACAGTTCTGTTAATCCTCAAACAACAACCACTCCCAAGAAAGCCATCAATGCTGAGTTTTTAAAGCAACTGTATAATTTAAGCATCAAGTACATGAAGTGCTGCATTGTTTTCCTACCCTAAATGACAAATAGCAAAAAACTTTGTGTAGCAAGTAAATTTGGAATTTTCAATAGTGAGCTTCCCTCCATTTTCCCTTACCATGGTGACTCAAAATGCTGTACACTTGGGGAAATGTGCTCTAGATCTCCCCTTAATTTCTCTAAAAAGCACTAGGGAAGCAGCAAAAATTCATTCTCCAACTGAAGACAAGCAGACAAATGTCATGCACAACATTTGCTAGCACCATCCTAACCAACAAGCGTTAGCTTTACTGTCATAAAAGTCACAGTTATAAACCGGGGCTATTGCAATACTAAGAGTTATGGTAAAAGAAAAAAGAAGACATAAACCCATAAGAAACTAAGTTCTATTTGTCTGCCACCCACATAAAAAAAAATACTGTAAAATTCTTTCTTTCTGGCTCAAGTTTTATAGTTTTAAGCCAAGATTACCCATAGTTATCTCTTTCTTTACTCTATTCGCTGAGCTTGAAGCATGGAGAGAGCTACAGAGTTCCTTAAACTCACTAAATTATACTGAGACTGACAGTCTTCCATGCTTGTGCTTGGCTTGTGTGCTGTTGGCAGTCTCATGGGGATAATAAAATCGTAATCTGGGCCTCATCTTTATTCTCAGCTGAATAATCAGTGGGAATGATAAAGCCTTACTTTCTCTGTAGGGAAAGCAGCATGAAACAGCAGGTCAAATTACGATCTGACCCTCTGTTCCCTTTGGAAAAAAATATTTTTCTGCTGGCTACAACTCCAGCTTACATGCATGTTGGGTGCCCTGTGTTACTGGTCATCAAAATAATAGTTCACAGAGCCAAATGGGTAGGTTTATAAGCATCTATGCTGAGAAACATCTTGGGATTTGCTCCACACAGTGCTGCTGAATGCCAAGTATTCCCTTGGCCACCAACAATCTAAAATCACATGTGATATATCTTCTGATCTGATGTGAGTTGGAAAGAGAATGTAACCACTACAAGGAAACACCACAAAGCAGAAAAGGAGCAGGAAAAGCAATGAGCAGGTGGCCAGAAGAAGTCCACTTTAAAGAAGTACCTCCTTCCCTGTTTTATACAACATTTTCTTCTTCATTGGTTTTCCTAACACATCACAAGGGATGGTCCTGGGAGCACTGCTCAGTACATCACTTTGCAGTGAATTGTTTCTGTTACAATCACTATGAATTGGACCTTACAAGTACAAGAAGTGTTACTTTACATGCTTCTAAAATTATGCATATTTTTTCAGCACTCTTAGTCTAATTTTTCAGCTAACTTTAGCTGAAATTTGCTCTAACCTCTCCCTCTCACCTCCTCAAGCAGGTGAATGTAACAGTTCTGTCATTTTAGTCATTGTTGAAAGCCATGGCATTTGGGACTATTAATGGAGAGCAGTGTTTTTTCAAAGTAAAATTAAGATTAGGTGGTCTACTCTTCAATTTCAAATTCAGTTCTTCCCTGCAGAATAATTCTCCCAAAATGTACAAAAGCACTAAAAACCCACGCAAGAAACCAGCTATGTAATCAGTCAGCCAGAGAGCAATGCCACAGAATAACAAAACTCCTCTTTATCTTCTAGAAATGGTCTCTGCTAATCATAATAGTACAACAACAGAGGCCAAAACTGCCCCTGGTGGGCTGGGTTGCTGGTTCTCTAGAGAGATTAAATGATTCAGCCATGGTAGTGGTTTCTCAAGCGGTGGTTATGATCTTCATGCTGTATGAGAGAAGGGCTCTGCTGACAGAATTCCCTTCCACTACTTAGCAATCCTTCTGGGAGCATCCTACACAAAGGCAACAGCTGTATGAATGTCTTGAAAATGAATATGTCTTATTTTTACAAAGAAGCTAGCTGCAAGTCCAGGAAGGCAAATGGTTAGCAGTAACTTTAAGAACATCTGAGTGTGAAACTATTTTTAGCTTTTTATTCTTAAGAGGCCTTGAAGCAACAGCAACCACTGGAGCCAAGGCTGTGGTGAGAACACACTGGAATGGAATCAAGAATCACACCTTCCCCTCCTCCCCCTTCCACCTGACAGTGATCTTCTATTGTTGCCATAGCACTACTTTTTACACGCCAGAAAACCACGAATTGAGCAAGCAGACTGGGAGCTGCTGGCAATCCCAGATGAAAAATACCATGGCAGGGAGAAGACTGAGGCTGGAAGACGGTGATTGTATGGGAAGGAGAGGTTGCCCATGGAAACCATGAATGGGAAAGAGAAGTAAAAAAAGGCAGAAGGACAAATAATCTGATGAGAGACAGAAAAACAGAGTTAGGTACTCACATTTCAATGGGAAGAACTGTCTGTCCCAGCCAAAAACTGGGCCTCTGTTCATGTCATGAAACTGATGTCAGCCTTCCCTATACAGGTGCTTCTAATTCCAAAACCCTGTATTCTATGTATGCAGTAGCATTTCTTCTCACTGCTTCATTCTATCTTACCCCAATGACTCAGAAATAAAGTTGGGAGAGTTGGTTTGTTGCCTTTTTTTTTTTTTNGGTGACAGGCAGACAGCCTGGGGGCTGCTGACAGGACAAAACATACTCAGGTCACGTGAAGGGAGAATCAACTCATTACTGTCTAGCTCATGGTGAATGACAAGGACAGGAGGGTTCTGTGTTAGTTCCCTGTAGATAGGTAAACTGTATACAGAAACCATCCAATGCAATTCCCCAAAACTGGCTTTCATTTATAGTAGAAAAATACCCCTGCCATTGTTGCTATGTTTGCCAGCTCGCCTGCTTCATCTTTAACTAGTCTCTATCTTTTCTTCTGTTTTCCCAAGGAGTGCTCAGGATAGAGGTTAGGGTGACATGTAACAGTGCACTACCTGCTTACTACTACTCCAAGGGCCATGTGAAACACTTGCTCAGCAGCCATCCATCCCTCAGTAAGAAAGAGCAAGAATTTTATTTCTTCTTTCAGTCCATGCCATTTGTCAAACTGCCCTTTTACTTTCCAGGCTGAGATCAAACAAGCTTTTCATTAGGTTTAACTCTGCTAAGATCATCAGCAGGAGCTCCGCATGAGAAGCTTTTATTTGTTTTTTCTTGGTTAACGCATTCTGGAACAGAATGGAAAGGAATGAAAAAAGAAAGTCCACTTTCTCTTATCATAAAATATATAATGCCCCTGATTCTGAGACAGATATTTTAAGCATGAATCTTTGGAAACCTTCAGATACTTACAGCTTCAACAGCTTTCAATCCGGTCTTTATGTTGTTGACTTCCTTCTCCAGCTCTACTAGGCTGCGCAGGAGACAGACGCAGAGCAGATAAAACAAAAAGAGCAGTGTTACACAGGGATACAGGAACTGTGCAGCAGAACAGGCCCATCAAGTCTGGTATCCGGCCTCTGGCACTAGCCATGCCAGATGATTAGACATGAGGGGAATGGGATCTGTTAATGCTCTATGCTGCTTTTTGTATGAGATGTAAGATGAGGCAGACCCTGCTTGCCTGTGGTCACACTAAAGATTGGGATTTTCCTGGGAAGAAGAGCGGGGTTGCCCTTAGAATATCTGTCCTGTGAGCTGAGCCCCACCCTTCAGCAAGGAGCACACGCCACATGGCCAGCTTGCAGTAATCAGCTGGCACGCAAGCAAGGACCTCTGCTTTAGCACATGCATTACTGGAGTCTCAGATTATCACTACATATGATTCTTGAACCATTTAACTACTAATTACCATTAGCAGTATATTTACATGTGATTTTTGCCTCCTTCACAGTCCAGACATTGTTTTTTCCATCTGCACTTCTACCATATGGTAGTCTGGGCTAGCCTACACTGTAACTAAACATACAAATGTACTCTTAACTCTAATAAATGTCCCTAGACACAAGTAATGTACTGAATTTCTGCTCGTCACATACAAACAAGAGTTTCTTTTTGCTAAGACTTGTAAGCAAAAAAAAGACTTTAATTTCCAGATAATTAGTTAGTACTATTTGTGAATCAGCAGGCATCTCTTCCAAGTATTTGGTGAGTAGTAGCTTGCATCTCAAAAACACCATTAAAACTTCAATAAATGTCTTTAACTGGGAACATACATTTCTTTTTTACTTGTCTTTCATTAGCTGCACTAGTTCCTTATACAAACATCATGGCTGGGCAAATCATATGCAAAGGTATTTTTTGAGCAGTGCTTCAGAAAGAAAAAACATGCTAGTATTTTGAGGGAGGCCTTCTGTATTCATTTTTCACCAATACCAGTAGAAATGGAAAAAGATACCATTGAAATTTTTGCAGAAAGTATGATGCTTTCCACATTTATGTGCAAGACTGATTTGTACAAAACAATGAACAATGTTCCTGAAAAAGTCTTACTGTAGCTTCTGTGCCTAATTGACTCTGCCTTAGAAACAAACCTGCAATTACCCAGAAAAAATAGCACAACTTAGATGAACAACCATAAAATATGGTGAGTGAATTACAAACAACAACCAGTCTAGTTACAATGTCTAATTCAGAAACAAAGTAGATATAGGCATATCTGAGTAAAGCTATCAATTTAGTTATACACAATAAAACCATTTCAGCTGTATGGTTGGCCTTGAGTTTAGAAGACAGAAATTAAAAAAATTATGATAATTAACAGAAATCACTGGGAACTCTGGCTTTGGGAACAAGCCTAGCACTGGACTTACTTGACTTTTGCTGCTTCTGGAAGATGCTGCAACTCAGACTGAATATCTAGGATATCTGGATAATTCTTTTCAAAGATCATAATTAAGTAGTGCAACAGTGTAATATTCCTAAGAGAGAGAAAAAAAAAAAAAAACAAGAAGGGAGAAATGAGAAGGAAGATAGTCACAAGGAGGAAAGGATGGTAGGAGGATTGTGCTGAATCAGTGAAAAAAGAAGGAAATGTGTTTGATTGAACAAAACAAACAATATATCAGCAGTTAGGAGCTCCACTACTGAAACAAAAGCAAAACAGACTAAAATAAATTAGACCTTTATGAACTATCCTCCCTAAAACCCCAAGCAATGCATTGTATCTTAATTTATTCTGGAAGCACCAGCATGCTTCCATCCAACTGGTAGATGGTGTAACAAAAAATGGGATAACACAGTTTAATATTTGTCCCTGATACTTCAGAGAATAAGCAACTAATAGTACTAAAGTGACATCAACTAGTAAGGGAGAAGCAAGCTGTCCTCAGAGGCAATGTGGAAAAAAAATCTAAGAGTCAACTAAGAAGAGGAAAAGGTTCTTGAAGACTGAAAAAGCTGCAAAGACATTTTCTGCAGTAATGAAACAGCCTACCTTATGAGTACTGGTCAGGCTTGCTACAAAAAAAAGCAATGGCAGCTCAGGTGGAAGCAAATAGAATTGAAATGTGTGAGGGAAGCAGGAGAAGGTTTAAAAAAAATTTGTAAAGTAAATGAATGATGAATTTTGCATGTAGAGAGAACAGCCAGCCATAACAGATACTTGAGGTGGGTGTTATGTGGTTAACTGACAGGGAAGAGAGCAGATGGACACTGCTTCACACAGACTGGAGCCTGGGAGCCGGCAACTGGTGGGAGAACAGAATCTGCACAGGATGTTTAATATATGGAAAAATTAAGCCAAGCTGGAGTAAGGCAAAGAAAAAGTTCAACACTAGCTACACAAGTGTTAACCTTGGAAAACAGAAAGAACATTGTGGTACTCCAAACAGAACCCTGTCAGTTCAAATTCTATTATGTAGGGATGAATTTCCTATGTTTTTTCACTACCATGATTCATTCTGCCACAGCCTGAAGTAATTTCACCACAACTACAGCCTCAGCAGGTCTCACAAGTCAAGGAAGAACCAGCATAAGAGATCTCCAAGGAAAACCTTAGTGCTGCTGGAGTTCAGAAGTCATATTCTCTCCCAAGCTACAGCTGGATCAATTTCCAGAAGCAGTATGGAGATATGGGGCAAAACATGGGGTAGCACTATAAAGATCTGCAGTCCACGTCCGTGAACAATAAGCTCCACCTTCCCAAACCAGCTGATTTCCTTATGTGATCTAGGATCAGTGTCTCTGAGCTATGACTTGTGGATCCATTAGTGGTGTAGTTAATGAGACAGTTTATGACAGTCCTCAGTCCATCAGAAACACATGCCATATTTCACAGGAGACAAAACTGTACTTAGTGTTTTTTGGTGGGGTTTTTTTTTGGTTTTTTTTGTTGTTTTTTTTTGCAAAATCATGGCCATAAAACTTAAATATAAAGGACAAATTCCATAGAAATCCTCCTTCTCCCAGAACTTATTCCAGTTATTTGTGAAATACTACATTTTGTCATCTTTGCATAGTACTGTAGAAACAATCCAAAAACAGATGTGAACTATCAAGAGAAACAGCAGAATGAAGACAGCACTGTGTTAATAGACTGTCTTAATTGCTGCAGAGTCTTTTAGAGTGAAAAGCACTATCTGAGTGTCAAATAAGACATTTTCAATTGTCTACAAAACTAACACCAAACAGAACCCCATTTTCATTACTATGCTAAGAGATGCAACAGCACTCTTTTGGTAAGAGTTAACAGCCCTCTACCCTACCTGTCTATGCTGGATTTGGTGTCTGCAATTTTGTTCAGGCTGGAGACTTTGAAGCCATAAGCACTTCCCCTTTGGCCCTTGTTCATGTAATTCCCAAAGGCCAGAACTACCTCCAGGAGTTGCCTCAAACGCTTGCTTCGGATGAGTTCTTTGGATGCCAGAAGAATGGCTTGAAAAGAGAGAAAAAAAGTAGAACAGGTTATTTCTCAGTGGCTGTTTTCAACATGCTTGGGTCCATAATTTGAAGTACCCTGCGATGCCCATTTCACTATTGCAGAACAAATGCTGCTACACTGTCTGCGTGTGTGCTGTCCTTCCTGCTCTCCCACACATACTCAGAATCAGGATAACTGGAAGGAAAATATATCTAGTTTGTAGGAAGCTCCTCCGAACATTGGATCAAGCCTGTTCTCCCAGACCTCACACCCTAAAAACATAGCCAGTGAGAAGAGGGGGAAGGCTTGGAAGTGCAGAGTAGAATACACTCACCTCTTCTCTGTAATAACCATGGATGTGGTACGGAAGCCATACACCTCCCCTCCCTGTAAATTACACATTCCAAGAATATCAGTGTCCTGAGGCATCTATTCTAATCTATTCTTTAGAGAGGGAAGGTGCAAGGACTTGAGGGTGAGAAGGGAAGGCTGACCTGCATGGAAAGGCCATGACAGGTTTTTGGGAGTTCAGCAGTCTGATAGCACACTGTCACATTTGTCGGGTCACATTTACAGTTTAGCAATCATGAAACTGGTTTTATTAAGTCAAAGGGAGCAAGAAGAGTGTCAGACAGAACCGATTTGTTAGGATATGACACTGGCTCTACAAACATACCACATATGTAACAGCATTTCTTTGGAAGACAAGCCTCTCTTGGCCTTCCCTGCCCCTCTCCCCCACTCTTAGCAAAAGCCTTATTAACCGTACCTTCTACTTTTGGTTTTGCTTCTGCCAGCCTCTCTGGAAACTTCTTCTTAAAGAATAATGCCTGCAGCCGTTGTTGATAGTGGTCGATCCTGCATGAAGGGTAGAAAAAAGCCAACACTGAACTGGAACTCTTGAAGCTCAGGGCCAGTATGCTGCCCACATAATCTAATGGTTGCATGTTCAGTCCCATGAAGCCTACGGATGGGATTATGGACATAGTTCAAACACATATATCAGACTATATAATCAATCTTGTTACAAAAATGGAGGAGGACCTCAAGTCATGTTTTGATCTCAGCTCAAAAGGAGCTGGAAGAATTTCCATTACTCTCAAAATACAAGTCATGGGAGATGCCACCAGCACCTCAACTAGCAGAACAAGATGTTAATTCTGACCAGGGGTTTAGCAAAGCTGGAACAAGAAAGTGGGTCAGAGTATAAGGAGATGGGATAGCTGAAAGGAAAAAGGCATCTATATGAAATTGTGACCCCTGGCTACACTACATCTAATACTTGGATCTGAATTCCTTTTTGTGAAAATGCTTGGGCAGAGGAGGCAGATTTCGGCTTGTCATCAGAGGACTGGTCCTTAACCACAGAGAGTGCTTATCATCAATAAAAAGTTTGTGTCATGAACAGAAATATTTGTAATATTTGTGGGCTTCTGGCAAATAGAGGGTATATGCTGGCCCACAATCTCTTGCACATTCCCCCCCAGTGCCAGATGATACATTTTTAATAACAATTACAGCTGCTTCCAAGAAGTCTTGTGTGCACTTTCCCATAATGTGTTAAACAGACCTGCTCATCTCAAAGAGGAAACGATCTGCCCGGGCCATGCGCTCAATTTCATGTTTATGCTCCTCCAACAGGTCAGTATCACTCTTTTCAGGAACGAACTTCAGTAGCTACAGTGAGAAACACAAATCAAACACTGAGAGGCAAGATTTAAGGAAAATGAGAGGGGGACAAAGAGGACAAACAAACCCTAATGGAGAGAGAGGGCCCTCAGAGCATTACATTGACTCAGCCATGTGACTATAACTTCAAAAAAGTGCAGCTGTATCTACAAAACTGACCTTTTCTAAACCTTTGCTTGCTGTTCCGTCTTTATCCTGCACTGACCCCATTAAGATTAATTTTTAATTCTACGGGGAATTTCCCATTTTAAAATACTAAAGGGCAAGTGCTACTGGAACTTACCCAAGGAGAAGTACATAGAGAACTTGATTCCCACAGCATTACTTGGAGTTTAGATTGGTGCAAACAAGAGCAGGATGTGTGCCACACACTGTGAAGTACCCATCATGCCTATCGTAGAGTACACACAAAGCCTCATCTATCTCTCTGTTGGGTATGCTCTACACTGCTGAAACAATAAATAATAGCCAAGCAACTGGATATGCCTCTGACACTGGCTGCTATTCATATGCTGACCTTAAAAGCTCATACTTTGACAGATTTTTGACATATCTGGTTGTAGTTGTGCTTTAGTATGGTTATAAATACTGCCATACACACAGCCTCAGTGCATACCCACAAACACTGCTCGCAAGGCGTATCAAGCACTTTTGCTTTTCACCAGTCTTCAATATTTTACTCCACTCCACAAAAATGTGATATGCAAAGGTGTGGACGACTAAGAGCTTGTAGTGACTTCTGGAGCAGCTGTGAACATTCAGATAACATGACAAGTAGGCTATAAATTTCCAAAATGGAAAAGCTTTTGGCTTTATGACTAAATACTATTACTGCTCAGAAACAAGGAAACATATTTGCTAGATAGTTCATGATTATAATATTTTGCACATTCCTAAGAAACTTTACAATATGCATTTGTGGTGAAAGCATCATCCATTATCATCTATACCTGGGGGAAATTTTTTCCTTACAAGTTATGTAGGCAGCCAGGTGCTGGGATATAAGTCCCTGGCTGCCTTTCTAACCATCCCTTCTAGTCCTAGCTCTAGCCATTGACCTACGTGTCCCGGATCCTGGTATTTCCCAGTAGAAAAGCTGCATGCGGAGAAGGGAGATGAAGAAAAAGAAAAGATAAAAGAAGAACAAAAACCAGGAAAAATTTTGGGAAAAGAGAGGACATGAAAGAAAACCCCCAAACCAACTGTAATCATGCATATTTTGCATCAATAAGAGAAAACTTATTAAATCAACCTGATATAAATAGAGTTGCATGCACAAAACCACTAGGAAAAACACTTTTCCTGTGCTCCCATGTGCAGCTCCACTGACATGACGGGGCCAAGTTCAGATCTGCAGACATACCAAGACAGCCAGCATATACATATATATATATATGTGTATGTGTGTGTGTGTGTATATATGTTCACTTGAAAAAAGGCAATGAAGGATTTAAGTTATATCTGACTGTAATCTTTCTCACCTGCTCAAGCATATCTTTCGCTAAGTCTTCTTGTTCATCCATCTTCAAGATTGCTTGTCTGATTTCTTCATTAGACAGCTTCAGCCTGTTAAAAGTATCAACACTGTAATTACTTCGAAGCTTAAGTGACTCTGGCAATTTGGAAAGTAGAAATTCTGAAACACTCACTAAAAGGACATGGCAAGCTCTACTGTGAAGTTGCTATTCTAGAGTATTCAGTAAGATGAACAAATCAGTCCCAGAGATTTAATAGATCACATATTTTTATCCTCTTTAGCTAATCAAACACACATCAAAAATCAGATAGTTGTTACGAACTCATAGATCAAAAGTGCTTCCACCAGCTTCCCCTGTATCGGATATCTCCCTCATCAAGTTTTTTCGCTATAGTAAAACTCCTCAAATCCCTGTGACTTATGACCATAAGTCCATGTAACATCCCGACTGGTGAATATTAAAGCATCTCACAGAGTAAGGAATAATGGGATTGAACATTCCCTTACTGAGTTTCTTGTAAGAAGACTGATTTTTGCTAGGTAAGTTCTCTCTATCAGCAGTGATAGCTGACGAAGAAACAGACAGTATCTACTTATCCATGTTTCATTTTCGATATAAAAAAACCTCAGAAAATAAGAGCTTATTAATATTATCTAAGATACTAAAATTACACTCTCCTTACCCACTACTTCTTCTGTGTAAAATGAGTAGCAGTCATCAGCTACAACTAAACACAGAAACATTAAAAAACAAACAAGTCTTGGGGTCTACACTTGAAATCCAGGGCAGACAAGGAGGAGTCAGAATCAGCGATCACTGAGATGTTGCTTGATGCGTAAATAACTTGGTGTTTCTCAGAGCAGATGTCAGCTAAGAAATACACAAGTGAGAAACTCTACCCCACCAGCTCCAACGAATGACACTCTCATCAGTCATTTCAGGAGACTAGTGGAGGTCGAAACAAACCATAAAGGAAAGGCTGTCCACAGGAAATCTCAATTTTGGGACTGAAACGGGACAGTGTGAAAAGAAATATTTGAGAAGTGAAGTCTACAGCCTCCATGGACCTTCTACAATGAATATAATTTATTAACAGCAGAAAGAAAATGTAACTATAAATAAGAGACAGGCTGACACATGAGGCAAGAAGATTTTGTCTTCAGTGCTAAGAAATTCTATGTTGAAATTTCATATTGCCATTGACCTTTGGGTAGAATCATATTTTTGGAACTAGGTAAAAGTAAAATAAAAGGCTTTATTTTTACAGACAGGAAATATTACTAAATCTAAGAAACTTAAAACATTTTAATATTGCCCAATATAACCAACAGCTGGAAACCAAAATATGAATCAATAGACATTTGAAAGCTTTTAAGTATTACATCTCTGAACTATTTTCTCTTATTCTGTTCCTAGTTGGTCATCGTGTTTTCTTTCGACAAGGAAGGCAAACTGATACCAATTAAGCAAGATAAAGTACTGAATTTCCAGAAAAGCTACATAATTGGGCCATGCTTGGATGAGATGTAAGGACTAAAAGTTTCATAATGAAAAGGGAGGAAACATTTTACTTCAGGTCATCGGTTTGACTCCAGATCAAAACAAAAAACTTCAGTACATGAGTTTCTGCATAAAGCTCTACAGCTTCAATCAGAAAGGGTTATTCTGGATTTAATAATGAATTGCAAAGTCCATGGCTGTGTGGCCTTGAACTGATTGAACACTGAGACCAGATGAGGGCTGAAATTGGTGGTTGGGGACATGGTTCCTAGCAGACGCATATACACATGCCCAAAGAATTTGATGTCTGCAGTTTTTAAAGCGTTACATTTTGTTGCTTATTTTTCCTTTAGAGAACACCTTTGAATTTCTCAGAACCTGGAGCCTGCAGAACAGCATGTCTTGTAACACAGGCACACAGCCTGTGAGAAGGAGTGCAATAAACCAGCCTATTAACACTGAGGTGGAGGGGGTTTCTATTGCTACTTTCACTGAGGTTAAAAAGAATGAGGGTGAGTTTCATGTTTTTTCCATGGAAATAACTTGAACAATTACTGCACTGACCACCCATTACACAGTGCAAATGCCACAGCGTAAAGTGTGTGTGTTTGGGGATGCAGTAAACAGGACCAAACAAGCAGGTTTGAGGTACACTAACAGAATGATGTTGTGCATATTGTTGCTGACCTTGCTGTCCTCTTCAGGAGCCCAAGGACTTCAAACTCCAAGCTCCTCTGTTTGCTGCCATTCCTCAGCACTAAATACACTTGAAAACATCTTCTGTTCAAAAATAATTCAGAGCCCCAAGGGACAGATAGCTATACAAACACTAATTTCTCAGGTGATTCTGTGCCTTGCCATCAGCAGAAAATATCTGGCTGAAAATGGTTTAGCCTGCACTAGAGAGAAGCAGAAAGCTTGCAAGTCCCCTGCCAAGGAGTTTAACTTGGTCACTTACAGGACCATAACAGGGTCACAGTGCCTGCAGGTGTGCATCCTAGATAATTACCAATCTAATTTCAAGTATGGAAGAATTTACAGGAGAACAGTCCTACTCCTCCAAAATGGATTTGTTCTTCTGAGATAGGATGCATTTCAAGGGCATCAATGGCATAAAACATGGATCTTCCCACTTAAGAACTGGCTGAGTAATTGGCCAAAGAACTGGTAATCAAGTGATTCCTCTTGTATTTTCAAAACTCATGCCCAGCCATGATGCAGATCTTAAAGATGGCCAGCAGTAATGTGAAACAGATGTGCTGTTTTTAAACAGAAACAGGTGAACTGATTAAAGAAGAACCTAAAGCAGATGTGTAAAATCTTTCCATTTAAAACTGAATAGAGGCATCCCTCAGAGCCTAAAACTCATATGAGACAGACAGCAAATTAAAGGGGGATTATGGCCCAAAAATGTAAACTACAGAAATTACGTTTTGGTATATATTGAAAAGTCTGCAATGACTTTCTTACAAGCTTTGCAGATCCAGGCAAGATCCACTCTTCCTCCAGCTCCTGGAGGTAACTCAATTTGGAACAGCGTACAATTCAAGCTATATTACCTCTGCCTTACACTTCTCTAAATCATGTATCCTGGAATCATGATTTAGGAAGTAAATGTGACAAGAACAAAGCACAGTGCCCCTTTTCTCAGCTGCAGCACATTCATTCATAGCACAGACACTGACTGTTTTTTTCAACAGCAGCCTTACACTGGTCAGATGAGGAAGGGAAAGGATCTTTACTGAGAATACTCCCTCCTTCTTCCCTCACCCATACATCTGGTGGCAGCATACGGAAATCCAACTGCTTGAGTCATCTTCAAGCAATGTTAAAGCTCAACAAGTACCAAATAACTTTTGATATGGTACTTAGCCTGCCTCCCTCTATCCCCTCTGGCTTCATAAATAATCTCTATTGACTCTGCAGAGTAATTCATCACTAATCTCCCCAGGACACCTCGACTGATTTAACACCAGCTTCACTTGCAGACATCAAGTGGTTTATTGTTTTGTCCTCTTGGAGAACATCGGCAGCCTGACTTGGAACATGCCTGGGAGACATGTTGCAGTTTTACATCAACTTCCCTTACAGACATACAGTGCTTGCTCATTTTTCCTCCTTAAATATACCCATTGATTTAATTCACAGTAACCTCCCCTCTTCATTTCTCCCTCACATGAATCAAAGCAGAATACTTGTCATGCATTAACCATCTCCCCCTCTGAGGAAAAAGTGAGTTACTTCATGGGCTTATTCCTTCGATCTTGCTTAGTGAAAGAAGCATGCTTGCCCAGTAACAGAGAACCTGGATTTTTGTTGCAGCTATGTTAAGCTCCCATACCACAGGGAACACAGCCCCAACCATTCTTTTGCCTTGGAGAAGGGGACTGATTATCATGTCTCAAGGCCACTTTATAGCTACTACTGAACTACAGTGCTTCTAAAAGATGCCAACAATGTGACAGTGACAGTGAAAGGCACTGTTTGATACTTAGCTACATCCTAAGGACAGTTTGTATACTTCACCCAAATCTTGGCTTTTATTGACTACAGAATTCTCCATCTCCACAAGTCACTTCACACAAGCTGCTAGTTAATTCATTCCCAAACTTTGTGACTGAGACATAAGCCTTCTCTAACTCCTGAGCTCTCCTAAGGCTCTGTACAAATGTCAAGCTGCAGGCTATTCAATGTCTACATTTTGGGAATACTCATTGCCACTATCCCATAAAGGCTCCCTCTCAGAAGCAGCATTCAGAAGTCATGCTGGTCTAATTGCACATTTAGTCAGAAAGCAGAAAGATGCAGCCACTCTTTCCAGATCCTCTTATCTCAGCTGCCAACTCATTTTGTCATTGAAGAACAGCAGTGCTTTAACTTTCGGGGGACAACTGTTGGGACATTTTACCAAGTATATCTTACACCATTATAGCAATATGTTGGGGAAAAAAAAAATCCACCAGTACCTATTCAGCACTTCACTATGAAAGTATTCTGGCAAGTGCATAAAGCATCAGGCTTTTCTTTTCTTGTTCTTCTTCAGTAAAAGCTCATGAGTTACCAAGCCACTTTGCATCAAATACTCTGAATTTCCTTACAGGAAGGATCTAAGGATGGCCATCTTTCTGAGCCAAGAGGAGCAAAGCAGGGCCAAACCTGTGAATCTCCAAATCACAGTGAGATATCGATTAAGTTGTGGTTCATCTTTTATCACAACCTACCTCCTGGTTCCTGGTTGTGACCTAGGAGAGGACCACGTTGATTAACATGTTCAGTTTGCCTTTGAGTATCATACTCAGGATATCAGGTAAACCATTTATTGCAGACCTAAACTTAAAACCAGAAAATCTCTCCAGGAACCCAGGAGGCACTGTTAATTGCCCAATGTTTTTCAAGACAGCACACTGAGGAACTGAACTGCTGAGTCTGGTTAGCTGTTTCTGTACCAAGGTATGGTCTGTACCCCAGAATACAATTTTGTTTGAATCTACCCTGAAATAAGGGTGAACACTCTATTGTCACATGGCAGAAAGGCACACAGGGACTGGGGGCAGTGCAGAGGGCAGTACATGGTGACTGACATAGGCTGAATAACTTGTCGTCTTAATGGCTGAACTGAAAGGCTTTAAAAGCACTGAGGAGCTACAGTAATGTGTGAGAAATACTTGATCTCTTTAGTATTCTCTTTGGAAATTCTGCTCAATTCCCTTTTTGATATTTGAATTGAAAATCATGAAAGCCACAAACATTTGTTAAAGCTGCCTGCTAGTATCTATCTACTGTCATATTCACATTTAGAACTACTATTGTGTCGTCAGATTCTGCCTTCTGCTACTACTGGTTTTATGACATTTTGCTAGCACTCCTACTGTCCCCAGCCTCTTGAGAAGGTTACTGCTGACTCGCTGGGCCACAGCAATAACAAACAGAACTCAGAAGAACATTGACATCATTATTTTGCTGGAATTCATGCAAAATAACTTGCACAAAGTACCGTAAGTATGTGTTCAGTCTTCTTCCAAGCAAGATGTCTCATAGAACTAAATCTCTCCAGAGCATTTCACAGAGCAAGACAGTAAGTGATACATACACTGGGGCATGTTCTGCAAGAACATTTAAAGACATGGTACTACAAAAACACTACAGCAGCAAAAATATTACCCATTACTTAAGTAAAGGAGGCAGAAAGAAGCCATACTGGTGAGAGAGGTCAGAGAAATTTCCAGCTGCTAGGTGAAAGCAGGAAAACATGGGGATCTGAGATGACTCTTCCAGACTACACAAGTTTGACAGTAAATCTCCAGCCTGGTGAAAACTGAAGACATCAGGAAATTCACAAGAGATAGCAGATTTTCAGGGTTAGAAAAGTAACTGTATGTTTGAAACACCATTAAGAAAGCTAAATTTGAAGCTGGTGGGTGCCTGAACTCACCACAAAGAGATGGTTCTGTGTCGTAGTTTAACTATGCCCTACTGGAAATACTGTGGGATAAGCTCATCTTATGCCTGTTCAAACCTTAAAAGCTGGCCTATGGAAGAGAGCTTTGTTTTAGATCCATCAGGCTCTATTAAACAAGGACAATTTAATCCTTGCTCTGCAGGAAAACTGAAAGATACTGGTATCAAGTAGTTGAAATAGAGCTTTTTTATGGAAGTAGAGATGAGAATGGGGAAGACGGCTTATGAATCTGTCAACTGTCAGCAAAAATAAACTAGCAATTCAATTTTCATCTCCTTTCAGTCTACCATGCTGCAACCTCTCTGTAAAAGAAAGCAGGAGACATCTATTTCTCATTCTTGCTAGGTTTTGGCTTGTTGGACCATATGAAATATGAGCTCTGCCTGACCCCTTCTAACACAGTGTTAGTAAAACAAAAACATTTGAGTAGGGGAGGGAAAGAAAACCCAGCCCATGCAGCTATTTTACTTTAAAGGATACGACAGTTTAGTGTAAACAAAGGGGGAATAAACTACAGGGATATATGCACAGTAAGAGTCAATTGGAAACAGCTGTTGGCAGATACTGTGACAACCTGAAAGCTGGGGCTGCAGCTCAGGGTTGCACAAACCCTCTTTGTTTGTCACCAGTTTTAAATCTCCTCTCATTGCACATGTGTGCACACTCACATGCACATGTGTGTGAGGTGTGCTGCAGGACCAGCAAGGGCATGGCAACAGACAGGGATGATGTGGCTGGGAATGTCTTTCCTTCAGGGTTTAATCTAAAGGAGGAAGAAGTGAGGTAATAAACTGCAAAGAGGCAGTAAACCCTTTCAATTATTGTCTGCAGCAAATCCTCCAAATTGCTATCTTTAACAATAAAACCATATAAGCACAAAGAGCAAAAAAGGCATGAGGTGCTAATTTAATTCCTAAATATTTTTGCCTTTCTAGTTGCAATGAAAAAGGATATTCGGGGAAGTATACCAATCCTGGGCCAAGCTGTGAGATATTTTTGATATTCTGGGTGTAACACTATCTGTTACAAATTTTAAATAATTTAAGCCAGTGATAGCCCTGGTGACTAGTGTTTCCAATAGCAGAACACAGCTGAGGTAACAGGGTACAATGCAAATTGGCAGGCTCCTTAGGGGCAGCTCAATCTCCAAATCTCTATCATTCATGCTAGCCTGCTAACAATATAAGTCTAGTATTTCCTACTGGAAAAGCTGACAGTCACAAAAAACATCTTTTCATCTCTGGTTTGAGTCCAGAATAGCAGTGTGAGGTGGGCTGACTTTCATGGCACACCTGGAGTGAACACATGCCGTGTATCTCAAAGTGTAAGGTTCATGCTTCAATGATACTGCTGCTGGAGGCAGCAGAAGGGAATACAAAACTCAGGGACTGTCCTTTCTTTTATACTGTATAGAGAGGATTCTTCTCAGGTAAGAATTGCCCAGACTTGCATAGCAGAAGAGATGAATGTTGAAAAACACATATTGCTGCCATCCACACTGCTTTTGTTATGGAGATAGAAGATTTCTACAAATAAATTTCTAGTGCCATACGAAGTCACCCCCAGATCCTCCTCAACCCAGCCGACTGCACACATACTACCACTTCTAGGAAATGTTCCACCTGCTTATATGAGTTAACCTGAACTCCAGACACGATTTTTTAGGTCCCTCAAACAGCGTGAAATCCTGTTGCTCCTATACCACTCCATTCCTCTGCCCTAACCTCAGTCAGCTGCCAACACCAGCAAAGATATGTGTTGGCAAGTGCTGCAGAGAGAGAAATGTAAGATATCCCTCATTAAAGTTTTGGATGGTAGGGGTCCTGCTGACATGCAAGCTAATGCCACGTAAGTAGCATAATGAGAGCCTCCCTGGGTTTCACTAAGCGATAGAAAGAACTCAGGGCTAGTCCGGGTGGTCTGGCTGCAACTTGGTTTTTAACTGTTAGCTTGCTAGAGCAGGCACACACCACAACCATATGAGTCCGTATCGTCTACTGATCAACTAAACAGTTTTTCTGCTCTATACTGCCACAGTTCTACCAGGTTCTGTCTCAGCCTTGCTGTCTCTTCTCTGGTAGGAAAAGCAGCTTTCTCAGATTGATCAGCATTTGTACAATTTTGATAGCTAGCGACAGACACCCAGCTCAGTACTCGTGTTGGCGGAAAAGACATAGAGAGCCCTGATGTCACTGCATTTGAATATGTCATTCATTGCAGGAATATGCGAAGCAACTCCTGGTTTCCAAAACCTAATTTATAAATACAAGACCTAATTCTTGAATATGTCTGTCAGTGTTTACCACTGTTCTCACCACAAGTCAAAAATAACAAAAACAAACATCACTCTTAGCTCTGCTGTTTTCCAGGGAGACGTTCAGAGCAACATTTATAAAGAAATACAACAGAACAGAAACAAATGACAGACACAGAACATGGGGAACACATCACTTTGAGTGAAGAGCAAGCACTGCCAAAGAGCTGCTTTCATCTACCAATGAGTAGTGATAATTTTTATCTTCAGATACTTGCTGGTGTCTAGCTGTTTGACACATGAAATGTATCTGTACACATATGTTTATTAAGTGAGGTAACACATTGGAGAGACATGTGCTTTTATGACACAATAAGAGAGGTTCATCTGAGGCTCTGTAGGTATTAGACGACAGGTCTAGCGGAAGAAAACCCATGTCCATTTGTTTAACTCCAACTCCTCTTGCCTCTCCCATTTCCTGTGGTATACCTTGTGAGCTAAGGCTTAGCACACTTACTTGGAAAGGAGAATGACACAATTCTGTGCCCTCCGGCCATCAATCACAGAGAGCTCTTTCACCTTTCGTGTGGAGAGGTAAAGGTCTTCTGTTGAGCCCATCTCTTTCTGCATGGATTTCAAAAGAGAGGGGAAAAAAAAAATCAGTTATTATGTTTCTCCCCCAAGACTGACAGGTTTAGCTAAGTGTAATGAACAAACACATCCCAAACTAGAAAAATGGACCCATGTAGTAAGAAAAGGAGACAAAAAGGGTGGAAAGCATGTAAGTAGGTCTTGTATTACTAGACAAACAGAAATGATTCATTAAGACCTATGAGGTCATCTTTGATCCCAAATACTGGACCTGGTTCTGATCTATTGGACACACTCTACCAACATGTTATCATGTTAATGTGAAAAACTGGCATGACAGGAAAATCAGACACATTATGATAAAGCCCACCAGTGTCACAGCATATCCTTCAGCAGATGTTTTCTGCAGGAGTTACACAACATTCTTGAAAGACTGCAGCACAATCAGTAAAAATCCCTCTGTCATCTCTTAAGGTTGCCATTGAACCTGACCAATCCATATTATATGAGAGATAAAAACAGTAAGGCATGATGGCATTTATTTTACCAATATGTCTGAATAATGGTTAAAATCTGCATCTAAACTATCTTCGCTTTTAAAAATTAATTAATGCATTTAATTGTACAGGAATCTTTTCCAAAATTCTCTTTATATCCCCACTGCCATACTCATCACCTTAAAAAAAAAACAGACAACATAGAAAATCCTGTCCAGAATGATTGTCACAGCATAAAAAGATAAAATATTTGAAAACTTGGCCTGGCCATCCAGAAGTCTCTTTCTGTCTCCTTGTCCTGCCTACACACAAGAGTGTCATGGTATTTGTTTCACTTCCAGAGACTAGCTTTCTGTAATTACTTTCAGTATCTTTTAATGCCATTCCTTAAAGGTTAGTAGAGGTAATGAGAAAAGGTGTTGATCCTGGATAATAGCACTGTAGTTACCAACAGAGAAGAAGGAATTGGTAACAGGATAGTTTTTATCTTCCCAGATAACTGCTACCGGAATCTTTACAAAAATGCCTTTCCACTATATCCATATTGTCAGGACTTGAGATTTTGAGGTTTACCAGTATAATCTAGCTCTGAATGCGCCTGTCAAAAAAGCAACATGACTTCTTTTGTACATATAACAGCAAGTATGCTGAGTGAGATCAAAAGGCCCATTTATCCCAGCATTCTGTCCCTGAGAGCGGTCAATGGAAGATACCCAGGGAAATGTGTTAGATCATGACAAGCATATAATGGTGCTTCTCAGAATTCATTTTCAGGACTCATGGTTCTGTAACTCAAGGCTTACTTATCAGCATGACTAATATAAGAGATTTTGACATCCAAGTATTTGGCTGTTTGATGTAAATCATAGATTCATATTGCCAGTTGTCATTTCATTTACTGTTACCGTCAGCTACAATGAATCTGTGTTGCTTCTGGATATACAAAAGATTCATATAGCCAGGTCCAAATGTGCTACAGTGAGTCACCACAAATACCAAGTGACATTTATAAGCAGGTACAAAGTACCAGCTGAAGATACACACACAGTAGTTCTGCTGGATGTGCCCAAAGTGTTTAGCATGGCAGAAAAAAAATTTGCAATATTATTTGATACATCAAATAGTGTTTCCAAAAAAAAGGATAAAATGGCACTGGGTAAGTCCATTATTTCTGAGAGAATAACAAAAAACACCAAAAAAGCAGAACACCACCAGTATAATCTGGCATGTAGAGATTTCAAGGTTTTTCCTGACTTTTCTCAGTTGGTGGGGAGGAAGATGGGAGTGTGGAGGTGGGCAGCTGTCAAAGGGAAGAAAGGTACTTATTGGTCAGTGCTCTTGGTTTAAAAGTTTCACTGATCCTCACTAGCTAATGCTGGCACACAAGGACACCTGGGTAGTGATAAACAGCACCTATTCCAAGGGAAAAAAAGTTTCAGGATTTGTGTGTTTATGTGGCGGGCAGGGGGAGAGTTGAGGGGAGAGGGTTTAGTCAGCTTCCCTTAAAGCCGCGCAGCATGGACTGATATAATAGTCTCCATTCCATTTCCAGTTCCACAACCCACAAAGTTCAATGAGTAACTTGAACTGTTCAGACATGGCCTACTCCTTGGACATAAGGAGTGGGCTAGTCTCATTTAAAAATATATTCTCTTTAACTCGTATTGAAGAGAGATAGTTATAGACACTTGTAGTTACGTGTAAGCAAAAGCAGATGAAGCCTCAGGTTTTACTGAAGACAGATTCCAAACTTAGTTGAAGGAAAACAGATGGCATATGGACTACCCACATTTTCTCAGACAACCAAAAATGTGGAGCAAGGGGGCAGTAGTGACTAGCTTTTGTGAGAGAGGGCAAGCCCTGAAAGCAAGAATTGTTGGAACTGTTGTCAACCTGACAGACAAGATGACTAAGTTTTACCCCATCATTCTTTAGCCACTTTCCATCTGGGATAACATTATATTATGTGCTTCAAAGTGCATTTCAGATTTTATATTTCAATTGTAAATTCAAAATTCAACTAAAATTTCAGTGCTAGAATGACTGTATACATTTATCATATTGCTCCTTTTTTTCAATACAGTTTGATTTCGGTAAGCTGAAGAACTTGTGGTCTGGTACCATGGCAGGACCGTAGGTTCTAGTAATTATCAGTACTTTAGAGAACTATTTCTACCATATTGACTTGTTTCTTGGTGTGCTGCCATGGTAAAAGGCCTAGAGCCACATTTTAGGCTCCCCAGTGGCAAAAGTCCTGACTAGACGTTCCAAATATAGTTCCCTGAGCACTCATGGTGAGCACTACTGTCCTCTAAAACCACCTTAGGCACTTATGACGATATCTGAACAACCATCTTCTGTTAGCATTACTTTTACCAAAATTGTTGTCAAGAATTTTGCTTAAATCGAGAGGTATCCAGTTTAAAAATGTATGGGTAATTCAGCATTTCTACTTGATCAAAATACCATTTTAGTCTTTTGCTGAATTTTCTGAGGGTTTCAGCAGTCTTAAATAAAACTTTCCTCCATTTCTAATCCTTCTGCTCATCAGATGGCACAAATCCTTCTGCCAAATCAAAGTGCCCAGTTCTACACAAAAAAATAGTTCTTTTATTAGAGTCTGTGGCTAGTGAATGCATCTGAAGACTTCAGTACTGTCCAAAGCAGATGGATCACAGATGGGAGCAGTAGGAGTGAAGGCTCCCTGAGAGAACCTTTTGTTCTCTATTATAGAGACTATTACTTTGTTTAAGGAAGAGTTCACATTCACATTCTTTCTTGTCCCCGGCCTTTTTTCCTCAGGATCATCAAAAAGGGGGCTACAGACACCAGAAGAATTCACAGTGAGATTACAACTAAGTGAAAGAATAAGAACTACTTCCTACTGTAGAGTTAATACAACTAAAGGAATTTTTTGTTCTACCTTCCCCGTCCAGAAAGCAGAGACCAAGGATATATGAAAGAATAGCATAAGATGAGCTGTGACCCCAAAATGGCATGGTGCAGGACTTCACCTTCACACAGACTGCAAGAGGATCAGGAAGCAGACAATGATACTCACCTGCTTACAGGAGGAGGGGTTAGTTAGCAGGTCCTATGCAGGCAGCAGTCGCAAATAACGAAGAAGAAAACATGCCAAAAATTAGTCACAGGGAAAGATATCAAGTTTAACAAGGCAGCTGAATTTAGACACACACTGTTTTCTAAGAGCATAAAATGCTTAGCGAGTAATACTCGCCCAGATCATTCAAAGGTATTTCAGCATTCCTTTGCACATTTTATCTCAGCAGATGTTGGGGAATGAAGAGTTCTAGGTCTTTTCTGAAAATAATAAATTTAGTCTCCAAAGCATAAATCTCTTAGGTCTTGAAATATTAACTAGGATAATGCTTAAATACCTTTACAAATCTAGTCCAGAGCCTTACTGAAGGAACTGCCAAGGTTAAAACTTGAGGGTCAGTTCTCCTCTCCTGATGCACAGGCACAGTTTGCATTTATCAACAAGTATAGCAAGGAACAACTTGTTTCAATGGCCCCTTACACCCTTTAGCACCTTCTAGCCAAGTATTCTAAAAGCACTCTGTAAGCACCAAGGAAGTCTTACAGTAATACTGGGCGACAGATGCCAACCATTTCTGACATATTCCATACTCCAGGAAAACATCAGATATATTGAATGCAAAGGTCAACATTACACAGTAAGAACGGAGCAAGGTCAAAACACAAGTGTAAGAATTCTTGGTCCATCATTTTGTACACTGGACAATTTTGCTTTCCCTCATAGCCACTAAAACCAATGCACTGAGCTTGAGAGAGGAGAAGAGACCCTTTGTCATTAAAAAAAAAAAAAAAAGAGAGAAAAGAAAAGCTGTTTCACTTAAATGAAAGTGGGAAAAAATATGAAGATCGTGTTAATAACAGCAAAGAAAAAAATGTCTTTATCTGTACTCATTCAACATTTCAGATGCAAAACATCAGAGCTTTGCACTGACATTTTTCTTTATAGACATTTGGATGATGTTTAAAAGTCACAAACCAAGGGTAAACACTTAGTCAGAGTGGAGTATTTTCAAAAGTAAAAGAAGAGGAAAGACTAAATGTGAGCTGGAGAAATTTTAGTAAGTTTAATTTAAAAGCAATTTTGGTTGCCTGGTCTTAAAAAAAAAAAAAAAAAGGGAAAAAATAAAAGAAAGAAAAAAGAGGAAAAAAATTTATGAGGACTTGCTGATTGGAATCCAGTTTACACTGGTGCAAGTACGGATGAAACAGAAAATACTACAATGATATATTTAAGGGAAAAGAAAAAACAAAAGCTGAAAGGCAGCAATACATCTGACCACACGAAAATGCAAGTAGCTTACATAAGTGTTATTCTAGTTTTGAAGCCACTATCATAAAGTGTGTTTAACAAGGATGGAAGAGTACTGTTCTGACACCCATGGAGGTTGCTCTGAGATGATGGCCCCATTCCAGTGTGCAGGGGTAAGGGTCAGGTTAGTTTATAGTTGAATAAGTCAGATGACTTTTCAGTGATTGGTAACGTAGCCATAAATATGATTCTAACTGAGAGTCATCAGACCAGGACGGCTTTGCCTTTGGATTTTGAGGCCAAAAGGAAGCAAGGCTTTGCAAGGTCATTTCTACTGAAGAAGCTTCTCACCTGAAACATTGGAATTGAACCTTGATGCTGCAATGACTACTAATGTGCAAAGATTACAGTCTGGCTACTTGTGAGACAACTGGGAGCTCACCACCATGTGCTGAGTTGTTGGCACAGGGTCTAAATCCAATCTCGTAACAGCGCTGAATTTTCATGTGCTTTTCTTCCCCTCTATGAACTAAGATCTTGTTTCAAGGAATGGGATTCCCAGAAAGAGAGAGGGACTCACTGAAACAGCAACAGCTATTTGCATGAGCAGAGTGAGAAATGAAATCTCATCATGCAAGAAGTAACACCACATTCTTTACAGTTCAAGTGGGGATGCTTATCTATGTGTCTGTGAGCTAATAAATTAGAAGAATTATTCATTATGTTTCTTGCATTAGACAAAAAAGTGAAAGAGAGAAGGGAACAGATGGAAAATCCAAAGACAAGGGGTTCGTTTGTTAATATTAAGGTACTGAATAACTTAATGCAGTAGTCATCATCACTGTAAGGCATAGTCGTAAAGGTTGCTTATGGAAATCAGGCCTGTATCTTTTCCTGAAACTTCAGAGCAATGATCCAGTTCTGTAGCATACAAAGGATTGAACATATTCCAAAAGCAAAGGAAAGCTGGGGGAGTTCAGGGAGTACAAATACAATCCCTCTGCTGCTAAATCTCACTCAGCAGAGATAGACAAATTGAAGGCAATTTGCTTTCCAAGAAAAAGAGGAGGGAAAAAAAGACATTCTAATAAATGGCCACTTTTAAAGTACACTACATTATCATCTGTAATTCAGACTGTTTCTGTCACCTAGCCAGTTGGGTCAGTTGGCTGTTTAAGAAAAAATAGACAAAATGGAAGACAGCTAATTCAGTCACCTTGCTCAGTACTCAGGCAACTACAGTCATTTTCTCCAGATGAATGGGAAAAATAGAAAGACAGATATATAAATATAAATAAATAAAATTCTTGGGAGCTTTTGGAAGGCAGTGGCTACTAAGAGTAAATAAAGCATTACCTGTTGGTAGCTGTTGTCTCTGAGAGCTGCATTAGTATGAAGCATGTCAATAACAAAAAGTTATACCTTGCCTTCTATGTCCCTCCCCACTTCTTTTGGGCTCATGATTTTTTTGAACAGTGGCACAGTATCAAATGATGCATCCTGACTCCAAGTAGACAAGGGTCCAGATGTGTCATGTGTTCTTTTCTCCTCCAGAAATTCAAGAAAGACATGTTCACCCCTACCTGGTGTCTCTGATACGCAGAGAACATCTTCTCAAAATCTTCTAGATCCAGCACCTTGAATGCCTTTAAATCATCAATCTCATTCCAGATTGTGCCATGGATCCTCTCCTAAAAGAAAAGGAAATAGCAAAAACTTTTAGCTAAAAACATCCAATCCCATTTTGATAGATCATTCTCTTCTGTTCATTGGTCATATTCCTATGTACTACTGCTGTCATTTTAGAGGGTACACTTTGTTTCCAGAGTCAAAGCACAAAAAAAAAAGTAGGGGTTTTTGTTTGTTTATTTATAAACATAGTATTTTGTATAATTCATCACAGTAAGCCCCTGATAAAAAGGCACACAGCAGACCACATCTCAGGCATTATCCATGATCCCACTGCATATTTCCTTTCAAGAGTAGCCATCTGTCTAACATAATGATTGTGGTCATGCTGAAAGAAGTGTTACCAGTAGGAAAAAGCTTAGGAAAGGCACTAATCCATGAAAAAACCCAGACACATCTTCCCATTTGCAAATTATGCCAGGTTCTGTTGTAAAGCCCAAAGGGTGTGTGGTTTTCATTCTGCCTGCCTGTGAAAGTAGTTTAAATTTATATTTTATTTTACTTTTAAGGCTCTGAGTCTTTGAAGTGTAATTGTTTCCTATTACATAAACTCCTTTATCTACATGAGGTCTTTGTCAACTCAGATAGACAAATACTATACCCATATCTCTGAAACAGCATCATCCACACAAACTGGAAATGTTCACAACCCTTGGGATCATACATTATCCTTATGCCAGGGAATCCTAGCTGTCTGGCAAATGATTGTCATAGATTGTCATAGAGGGAGACAAGCACAGACTCCTACTACTTTGCTGTCCACCAACCCCAGACCAGAACAGGCTCTTGTAGTATATGAATTGGCTAATAAGCAGTCATCCTAAACTAAGTGAAGGTCTTGGGTCTCTTACTTACATTTTCAGGACAGATATCCTTGCTGGCAGAGGACACAAAGATTGAACTACCTTCCTATTGAATTACCTTCCTATTGACTGTTAAGGTGCATGATGTGTGGGACAAGCTTTGGACAATTGCCCATTCAGAAAAGGAAAGCCTGCATCTCACACCTGATACCACTATCTTTCAGTTCATTTAGTTAATGAAGTGTATATTTATTATCCTTTATTGAAAAATAAGGAAGGTGCTGGTTAAAAGAAAAAAGAAATGGACAGAACAAATTGTTAAAAAGACGTAACCAAACCTCTGGAGATGAAGAGGCAGCAGAGAGAGCACTGATATAGAGAAAGCCAGGAAAAGCAAGCAGTAGCAATGAACCCCCCCCACAGGCTCCAGCTCTGAAGTACCTGACTTGTACCTACACAGCAAAGTGCATTAACACTTCATTATCAGAACTAATTAGAAACAGGCTCTACTTGCCATTCAGAGTCATCAAAGGAATGAGAGAAATGTGGTAAGCCACAAAGCTCAAGGAGCAAGGAAAAAAACTGATGGGAGGATAAAATGAGGGGGAAATAAAAGTGTGAAGTGTTCTGGAGGAAATTCCTGGCAGGGCAGACACTGTGGAGGGAAACCAACACCCTCTCTCCAGAGGCAGCCTGTGAGTGCCCGAGGAGAAGGAGGGGTGTCTGCAGTGCTATTTTCAGCAAGAACATATTCTAGATGCAAGCAGCATCCGTCCCAAGCAGGCTCACCAATATAATTGAATCATCCCTTCAATCAGTGTGGCTTTTCTTTCCATAGTAGGAAGAACATCATGACCGTGGTACTGTAACATGGCAAACAAGTTTGGGAGGCTCATTTCAGACAAAGGAATACAAGACAAAGTTAATTTTCATTTTATTCTAACCCTGAACTCTGCTGCCAATCTTAGCCAGAAGCATTCAGACAGTGATCATTCTCATTCCATTTCCAGGCTGGATTTATAAAACATGAATTATACATCCTGAGGGAGGTATTTGAATAGCAGAGCAGTTCTCTGAGTGTCTCACTGTTTCACACTGTCCCATCAAACATTGAAATGGAAGAGTATTTCTTGGCAGGAGCCAGTGGACATGACTTCAGGAGCAGTCCTTAGAATCATCACTGGGACAGAGCCCTGCAGATGCCAAAAAGCTCTATGCTGTGTTTGGCACAGGTTGGATGTGGACTCAAGAGACAGCTACTCATTAGAGTCTTGTACATCTACTCGATCAGCTGCAGAACTCTCACAGGAGTGAAGCTTCCTCCCTAATGGCAAGAACAATGAAAATGTGCTACAGAACAGTCTAGACTGAATGAACTCTAGAGGTGCCAGAACAGGAACTTCCGAGACTCAGAAAGGGATTCCATATTTTTCCAGGAAAACAACCCAGTGAAAACTCCTCTAATTTCAATTCAGATTAATTTTAGGACCCAGGTTGAATCTGGTCCTGTAGAGGATGTTTTGTACGCTACTTGTAGCAGGAAGACAAATTTCAAAGCAACACACATTGCAATGACATGCACAAACAAAACTTTGACTGAAGCAATCCAATTTTAGTGCTAACCCAGTGAAAGAAAAATTGAGGAAGGCAGAGGTATAAACAACCTTCGTTACACAAAACACTTGCAATGGGACTATCCCTTCTTTTTCTACTGTAAGTTCTGCCCCTTAAAACTTTCATATTGCTGCCAGATAATTTCCTACACTGAGCTCTTGATACATGGTTATGAATTACCTGACTGATAGTTCCTTGTCATCAGCCAGAGAAGACTGAGCACTTTAAGAGTAACAGACCTGCATTATGTGGTTGCTATGATAAATGATTCCCTCAGCACCATAAAAAATACTTATGGTCCTTCAATAACCATTTAAAAATAAATTCTTTATTTTTTCTTTTTTTTTCTCTGTCTTTAAATAGAAAAGAAAGAAACTCAGAAAAGAGGGCAGTAACTTAATCTGTAAAATGCTTTTCTTCCCATCTTTATTTATTTATTCATTCATTTATTCACATTACAAGTCTTCCAAGATCTGCAGTTCTTAAGCTTTGGAAAGTGTTGGCCCACTTTGAGAAGCAAATCCTATGAAGTGTACACTTACCAGCATCCTCTAACAAAATAGTAGTATGTATACAGTATATATACATATATAGTACATATGAGGCAGGAAACCTCTTATCAGAACAAGTATTGATAAGGCATTTGCTCTATCAGGCTGAGTTTTTGGTATGTTGCATTTAACAATTCACTTGCTGTGCTGCAGCAGTTACACCATTCTACCTTTATAATGAATTCCAGTTTGTTAAGAGACCCACAAAGATTAGAGAATTACAGTGTTTCATGAAGCTATGAATCATATCAAGCTGTCCTCTGCTACACTGAACAGATGATTTTATTTACCCTGAAAGATAATGATATTCTGAAAGTCATCAAAGCCCATCATGCCTAAATAACCTCACAGCATGAGTGAAAACTTATACTACTTTCATTTGCTGTGCAGGTTTAGAGAAACGATGGAAACGATGAGCATCATGTGAATATTGGATCAGGCAATCCCGAATATTAGTAGGTTAATATTTGTAGAATATTAACCAGAACAATTGAAGCAACAGTGGAATTTTGATTAGGAATCTGAAAAAGGAATATGAACACAGTAGTGCATTTTCCAAACTTCTCTCTTGATATCAGATCCTTTCTTCAGTGTAAGAAAAACCCACTTTGAGCAAAAACTGTATTTCTGGCCTGTTTGTTAACTAAGACAGTTGTTTTATCTCATTGTAGGACTAGGCACCACCACAGCTATTATGAGTAGCATCACACTGAGATTTTGTAGAACTCTCTCCATTAATTTTGAATCTCTGGTAGCAGTCCTGTATTGTTTGCCATGATACTAGGCTGCTTTTAAGAATAAAGTTCCAGAAACTAGAATCATCGACAACATTACAGAAGCATCTGAAAAACAAAAGTAGTGTCAAAATGAACATTTCTGTTTATACAATTGGCTATTTTGTGAGTTTTTTGTGTTAGGTATGGGTTTTGGGGGGGTCTGTGTGTGTGTATGTGCTTTTTTAAAAAAATCCTATATGGTATGTAGAACAGATAACTTTCTTCTGAAACTATTTCAGCCAGGTCTGTTTAGGGCTATCTAAAGAAAGCTTCCTTAAGATCACTGATGGGAGTCATTACCAGCCTGACTCTTAACAGGAAGCTGTTTCTCCCACCATGAGATAACAGAAAAGCAGTTGACTTGATTTACTCTGAGAACTTCAAATCAAAATATTTATATTTATTAAATAGGGAATTATTAATCCATACTTCCACTGTGCTTGAAACCAGACCAATGTTTGGCTTAACCATAAATGTCTGGTCCCTGCTTGACCTCGGGTGTTGTGTACAATTCAGAGTGAGAGAGTACTGCTCCCCAGAAACAAAGAAAGGAATCTTTTCAGGATATTACAGTGGTTACATTGCAATATCTTTTTCTTAAAAAACGGAGATCCTTGGCACTAGCACTACTGTATGAATGGAATTCACAGATGATGCTACAGTGCTGTATGAATGGAGCTATGGTGTGGAAGGGCTTCATCAGAATTCAGCCAACCCACACATCTAAATGGCTTTGCCACTGATCATCAGCTCACATCAAAGCTAGCACAAAATCCTTAATTCTCAATGGAAATTAGTGGAAATTGTTGAAGTTTCCTTGTTACAAGCCCAGATACTTTCCAGTCAATGTGGTGCCATGGGAACTGTGAACAATCTGCTATTGTCAACTGCTAAGAATTTGACTATATTTGATCTTTATCCTAACACCCAACAGCTCAGTTCTTTCCTCACAAAGACAAAATCAGCATTGGGAAAATGGGTGTCATATGAATTGCCTTGATGAACTGCCTTGATTCTGCTACTGAGAAATTATATTGCAGACAAACCCCTCTCAGCCAGCCCTGCCCACAGTCCTCTTGGTCTCTGTTGCTTTTCTCTCACACCCTTGAGGCAGGCTGCATGGACAGAAAGGATTTCATTCTCATCGGGGTTGCCTCAGTCTTGACATCATCTTCACATTTACTTGACAAAACTTAGGAGATAAGACTCTGTACTAACTACTTTGAGAAGGGGTGATCTACACAATATGCAGAGAGATCCAACAGCCAAATAACATATTTGACTGTTGCAGCCCTGTTACTCCCAACACCGTATCCCCTCACCCTGCAGTGTTCCATGGTGCTTGTGTTCTTTTCTAACCAGGCCAGGTCTTTTAGAAAAGAGAAACTTAAAACATAGCGTTAGATGTATTCACTCATTCAAATCTGGCTACTATGACAGTTCAGGAGAACACCACAGAAGTGCCACAAAGGTAACAAAAGGCAAAATGAGTGAACCCAACCTATCCATAAACTTTTCATTCAGAGGATTCATACTTCTGTGAAAAAAAAAGAAAGTGCCAGAAGCAGGGAATCTAGCATAATTGAAGAATACGCCCCAAATGTATGTTCTCCTCCAGCAGCCAGTGAAATTAAATAATTCCACAACAATGTGCAACCCAAGTAACAAGGTGAGCCACCCGGGTCGGCATCACAACCTCTCCTGTTTTGCAGAGACCTTACTAGGTCAAAACACTAGCACAGGCAGACATCCTAAAATGAAGGCTCCACCCTCTTCTGCCCCTTTTTCCAACTATTTTGCCTTTCTCAAAATAGTGTCTTTTAGTCACCTCACCACCCAGGTCTTCAATTTTATTAGCACAGCTGCCTTCACTCTTATCCAGAGTGCAGGATAAGCCTACAGTTACTGTACACTAAACAGAAACACCTGTGACTTTCTCTTTTTCATATACATTCATATACATACATATAGAAGTTATTATTTCTTTTCTTCATAGCACTAAGTCCCATGTTCTGCAAAGGAAAATAAATCCTCATCCTTACAGTCTCTCCCACACCCCCCACGTGGCCTTGATGGACAACCACAGACGGTGCAGCAAATATTTCACTTCACTTTGTTTTAAAGAAAAGGAGGGAGGGGGAGAGAGAATTCTTGTGGCATTCCAGAGGTCCCTGGACACTCATTCCAAATGCCGGAGTTGGGCCCTGGGTGAGTTTAAGTCAAAAAAAGAACCTGGGTTTCTAGGCAGCTATCCAAACTCAACACAGACACTTTTTTTCTTTCTAGATCAGTTAAAAAAATTAAGACCTAAAGAGAAGGGGAGGGGAAAAAGAGAGAGAGAGAGATAGAGGGAGAGAGAGAGAAGTGAAGGGGAAGAAGATGCAACCTAGGTGGAAGAAAATGAGGGCAACAGGAAGAGTCCAAATCTTCTGCTGTTTTCTTTGGCAAGTAAAAGTTTTATCACTAAGAGACAGTCCTATCTGTGCAAGGACAAAGGCACCTTCCTTCCCTCGTGGCCATGAACAAATGGCCACCTTTCTCTCCTCGGTGATGACTCCCACCAGCGTAGAAGCAATTGTTTTTGCAGCTGATTCTCACCATGTTTCGTCCACACTGCCTCTGGTCATCCTCTTCCTTGGTGTACAAATGAGGGCAGTTCTGGCACAACAGTCCTGGAGATGTCCATCTCTGGCTTATGTCTTCAGCCCCACTACAGCTTTGCTTAACCAATAGCATGCCCAGTCCTACCACAGAGCAATCTAACCAGCACCTTGATCATCACAGGACACATGCTGCACTGCTAGAGAACAGGGAAGACTCCCTCAAGAGTGGCCTCAGCCCATAGAAAGCCACAGTATCACTTGCTTCTATCGCTTGTATTTCATGGCATTAATCATCACCGAGGTACAATTAGGAAGTAAGTTAATTGCTGAGGGTACTGTAGCTTCTTACCTCACTCAGCTTAGCCCAGTTGAAGGACTTCAGTGGATGTGAAGGCTGTGGGATAGATTTCTTCTTCAGACTGATGCCACTGGTGCTGAAGGTGGTTGTTGATGCGGGTGGCACTCCCATGCTGAAGAAAGGTGGTGCTCCTGGTGGAGGAGGAGGTCCTCCCGGAGGAGGTGGTGGAGCAGGAGGAGGGGGACAGCTGGAGAAAGGCAGAGGAGGTGGCAGTGGTGGCAAATTCTCAGACATATGAGAGGAGGACAAAGCTAATGGGCCACCTGGAGGAGGGGGTGGTGGGGGTGGGAAGGAAATACTGCCCCCTTGCTGGAAAATATGAAACAGAAAAAAAGAAAGTAGTTTAAAAGGCACAATAAGTTCATATTGCCAGCTGATGTGATTTTATTATGAGTCTCAAAATATTTGATGTTTTCTTTAAAGCCTTCTGTACTCAAAGCCATGCAATAAAGGGAGGAATCTCAGCTTTCATTTAAGAGAAAGTTTCAATCCCTTGAAGTTGTGGAGAAGAGCTTGAAAAAAGGAACCATAAATGGTTCAGAAAAACAGAAAGCTAGTAAAAGAAGCCAAAATGTATTATTTTCTCCTTATGTATGAAAAAAGAGAAAAGTTCAATCTTACGAACTTTTGAACTCTTGGGTTTAAAAGCTAAGGGTTTGAAATACTGAATACCTGTCATTAGGCCCCACTAATGCAAAGTGGGAGAGGGGAGGAGGACCCAATCTGCTTTCTGCAGTGTCTAGCTTCTCAGGACTGTGTTCTGGTGAGTTGTGGCTCAGGCACATGCTGGGACAGAAGGAGTACAAAGCAGGAGGGAGCAACCGCAAATGTCAATTCTGCAGAGCTCAAAGGCAGTATGGATGCTCTTGCAGCTTGATAGGAATCCTGTTTCTTCACTAAATAGACTTTCATATCTGAGAGATTTTTCTCTATTCCACTGAAATAACAACCAGGGCCACCTCACTCAAAAATCATGGCTGGAGGAGGACACATGCACCTCAGCTGTTCTGCAAGGAAGACGGCTGGAGAAGGAATGGAGCAGCTCATGTACTAACCATTCTATACCACCAGATCAGGGATTTTGGTCTCAGCTAAATGCTGAGCAGCTTCTAAGTATTCTCTATAGTGACTACAAAAGTGTTTCGTTCATAATATGCTTTTGTTCACCATTCACTAGTTAATAGGCATTAAACAAGGATGGGGAAGGCTCCCAGTCTCATACCGAGAACTCATTAAGCTGAGCCACCAGGTCATTCATCTGGTCTCGGGTCTGGCGCAGCTCCAAGGATTCTTTCTGGAGTTTGTCCTTCATTTTGTTCAATGTCTTCATCATTTCGTCTTTCTCCTGGGTCTTTGTTTCGCATTCCCGCTCCTTTTTCTCTAGCTTGCTCATCAGCTCGGCATGATCTAGAGGGAACACACAAGTGGGACTGATGATATAAAGCTCATGAACGGTCCCTGAAGAGATGCAGGTTACGATGAAACAAAGCTGGCAAACCTGTCAGTTCAACTGAGGATGTATAATGAGAGCAGGAAAAAGAAAATAGAGTCTGACTTTCTTGACAATGACCTTCAGTGATCAAGACAGTAACGCCCAAGTTACAGTTAGACTGTAAAATTAAATCATTTGAAGACTAAGGGAACTCTCATCTTATGAAACATATAAACTGATCACCATAAGACAAAATGTACGTGAGGGAACAAAGCAGGTTTTGTCTGCAAAAGGAAATGTTGTGCCCAGCTCTGTTGCTTGCTGCTCCATGAATGAATTGGGATCAGTCTTGCTTCCTCTTTTGCCTACCCAGGCACAAAGGATGCACTCACCTTTCCGGAACTTCTCTGCCTGATCTCTCCATTGCTTGACTTCGTTTTCATTCACCAGCCTGAAAGATGAAATCAGAGAATTTAAACTGGTTCTGGGTTACCCAGATTGAAAGGCATGTGGCCATAATCTGTAGTGATCAGCAAAAGTTAACCCAGAAAATGTGCATGTTTATACAGAATCATGCCAGTAGTCAGTCTGGACCCAGACTCTGATCCTTAGCCAACAGCTAATACAAATGCGTTGGCTTTTTACTTGAAGTCATTGAAAGAGATAAAGGAATGCCTGGGGAAAAATCCTGATACATTCCTGTCTTCAGGTAATACCCTCAAAGTGCCAAATCTATTTATTTTGAAAGAGAGAAGTCATCAGTAAAATAATTATAGCTATGGGTGACAAATCACCCCAATCTTACTATGAGACCAGTTTGCCATTGCTTTTTCAACTTTCAATGGTTCTATTTTTTTCTTTCTTGCAGGGAGGGAGGATGCTTATCTATTGAGTAATATATCAGTAATAAAGCAATTTTCATATCTCATACTGGCACAGCTATTTCCTACTACAGACAGAAAATATGCAGGGCATGCTGAGGATTGATTAGATATGCAGCATGAGGAGTAGCTGTGAAGGTAGAAAGGGAAGATCAGGCATGAGATCTACAATGAAGTCTGATATCCAACGGGCAGGAAGAAATCAGTACCCATGTATTTTTCCATGATGAGAAATAAGTTTCAATTTTGGCTCATGCCTCAACAAGAGAGACTGTAAGATTTTTAGTACAGGAGAATTTGGTTTCATATAGGCCTTATTTTCTATAAAATGCTTTTTTTTCAGTGGATAATTCAGAAGGGTAATGGGCCATGAATTACCTTCAGAGGAAGTTGGATGGAATGAAGAGTCCAAAAGTTTGGCTAAAAAAGGACTGAGAACAGGGAAGTTGAGATGAGAGCCAGCTCATGTAGCTAGACTTCTCAAATGATGCATCCTATGGGAAAAAATAATGGTAGTGCCCTCAGCCAAGTCTGTGGGTGAGAGCAAGCAGACATTTTATGAAGAGGTAAGAGGTTTTGTGTGCTAGGTGGGGTCTGCTTTCCACTATTTGCAATCGTTCTAAACTATGGTCTCATTAGTGAAGAATGAGATCAAACTAGAGATGATGACGTTATTTAAAATTTTTTAATATCAAGGAAAGCTTTCATGAACATACTGAATGGAAAAATGCACATGAAGAAACCTTGTTATAAAATCGTATTTTTTTCTGCTCTTCTAACCAGCTTAATATAAATTAGAAGTCAAAGGCAAGGACTTGATTAGAAAATACTGTCAAGTTAAGGTGTCATTGGGAAAACTATTTAAAATGCTAATAAGACAATGAGAAGCTGAAAGTTAAAACACAAAACTCACACATGATATTTTCTCTCTTAAGCATCTGCATACTTGTCATATACTTACACCTGCGTAACATAAACTAACAATAATGCAACTTACATTTTAATTATATTTTTGACATTGAAGTTTTCCAGCGGAGCTATATCTGGATCATCTCCTCGTTCATCTTGAAGAACAATTTGTTGGAGTATTCTGTCCAACAGCTGCCACTGCTGGAAGTTTCCTCCGTTCCTCTTACCTGTATGGAGAAAGACTAACCCATGAGAACTTCCAATTCCATGCCGAAGTGCCAAGAAACTGGCAGCTCAATCCTGTACGTCATAAGTTATAAAACACAAAGCCTAACTCTGAACTGTTGCTAGCAGATTATTTACAAACACCTGGCATATTGTACCAACATATAACAGTCATGGGCAACTTGGTGCCTGATTTGCACATTCAGGCTGTGCAATGCTTTTGACAGATCAGCTCTAACTTGCACTTTAAACACCTACAAAAGTGATTCCTTTGTGATAACCATTATTCAGTATTTTCTGGAGCTTGCTCCTGAGTTTTGTTTTTAGTAACTTGGTAACATCATGATCAGACACTGTGAAAGATCAATCAGATGTTCTATCTCCATGCTTGGTTATCTGCAATTCAACAAAACTCAACTGGCATGAAAAATTCATATAAACATAACCAAAAAATGTGAAGATAAATACCAGAAATTGAACCCAAGGGACTGATCCCATGGATATCAAAACAGAAAAGCCAGAGAAACTTAGTGTTTACCTCAGCCTGCTAAGTCACATAACCTCAGTCTTTATATTCTTTAAAACTGTTCCAGTGCAATCCTACTAGCAGGATTTAACCATTCTCCCACCAAAAAAACCCCAGCCAATACATAAGGTCAAATGTTGTCTTAAAGAATAATTATCAAAGAGACCACTGAGACAAAGAACTGCTTGCCTTTGTGCATGGCAGTACTCGAATCTAATGATAGCCTGAGAAGATGCCACATTACTTTCTGAAAATCACAACCTAGTACAAATCCCTCATGTACCATCCTCAGTTTCACTCCTTTTGCAGTTTGACTTGATTCCTAACAGGATCAAGGCAGGCAGTTCTTTAGTGATCTCGCTATGCATTTACTCAGCTGCTACACTCAGAAAGCATAACTGAATTATTTAATTGCAGTTAACAAGGACTTTTTTTGAAAACAAATGCCAAAATTATTTTTCACTTTGAGTTCGGGAGCTCTTCTCTGATGCATTGTCAGGAGATACCAGCCTGAAGACTTACTGTGGAATTTCCTAGTGACAGAACATCTTTCAGCACTGTATTGTTCATTAGAAAAATTCTTCAGTGAGTTTTTTTTTAATATTCAAAATGCTATCTATTTCTGAGAATTCCCTGATCTAGAGCACAAAGACTCTTTTTAAAAACTTCTAATTTAAAATCATTTAAAGCTGTAAGTGACTAACTGCAATGTCTCAGCTAATTAATTTTATTTGCAAGTGCAGAGAGGTCAAGCTGCTGCCTTAAATATTGCAACAAAAATCTGCTAATGCAGTCGGTGTATATCAAGTTCATTATCCACAGCCAAATTCTGAATAGAAGACAAGGGGAGTGTGCCAAGGCTTCACCTCGTTCTCAAATACCTCTTGCTCTGGACATTTGTAAATGTACTCACATGGCATCTGCAAACAGTGTTGGAGGATGGATAACAAATACGGATAGGCGTCTGTGTGCTTCAATCTCTTCTTGATCAACTCAAACATCTGAGAGGCACTTTTTGTATCAATATGGATCTGAAGTGAGAGAAGAGAAAAATCATCCACAGTGGAAGCCCAATTAACTGTGAAAGACCCAATCAACACAAAGACAGGAAAAGTCTCCTGCCATGTCTAGCTGCAGGCTCCAGTGAACAGCAGGCACATGGGCCTTGGAGATCAACTTGCTATCCCTACTCCAGTATGGAAAAGATCCCCAAAGTCAAGGGCGAGAAAGGGGGGAGGCATGCAAAGCCACCAAGAGCTGTTCTGGAGCAAGCAAAAAATTTGGGGCCTAGAAACTGGTGGCACAAGTAGAAGTTATGCAAGAAAGGGATAGTTGTTCTATACTGGTGTGTGGCAAGAGCTGCTCATGAAGATGAGGAGAATTAATCTGGGCCCTACAGCTTCTTACTGATGTTAGAGATTGTGGAAATTATCCTTGTTTTACACTTATCTTTAAAATCTGCCCATTCTAAAATACCAATCCTCTCCACAAGCCCTGAGGTGACAGTCTTCAGTAGACTTTCCTGTAATCTGGGAAAAGCCCAACTTTCACCAATAGTCCTGTAAAGGAGATGTCTGAAACTGGAATGCAACTGGATCATCAAGACTGAGAACCTGAAAGCAGGCTTCAGAACCTCCTTCACTCCTCAAACTTCAGCTAAACATGAGAAACAAGTTTTTATCAGAGACACTTGGCAGAAGCCTTGTGTGTGATCACTATTTTCACTGTTCGCATATCACGAATCTCTTCCTTGCTAACCGAGAAACACTGAAAACAAGACCATAAGCCACTCTCAGCACCTAAGTAAAAAAACACTATTTTCAGGGAGCATAAGGGGAAGTTGCAACAAGCATCCAAACTGGATACAAGTTCAGCTTTGTCAATTGCAGGTACTCCAAATAAAAACTTACCAAGTCAAACCGCTTGGCAAGTTCCAGGTCATCTTCATTTCTGACCATCTCAAAGAAATCTAAATGTCTAAGAGAAAACACAAAACAAAATCTGCTAATGTTCATTGCATAATTTAAACTAGTGTCACTACAGAAACAGCAACACCTCATTGCTAGCTAGAACACTTGGGAACTTGCAAGTCTGTCATACATAAAGTGCTTGCAGAAATATGCAAGGCAAGGGGGTCAGTGACAGGCCAAAAGAAATGGCTGGCAGAGGTATATGTGCTCTGCTACTCCTGTGCTAGGTCACTGTGTTGAGGTAAGGTGTTAAAAATAAATATAAGATAGGAAAGGGGCGTTCTATTTGAGATGAACGCATTGTCTGCAGTGACAATTCTAAAATGTATACACCATACCTGTTAGCAGATATTAAACCATTAACAAGTTGTTTCTTTTGAGTGGTGAAGCGGAGGTGCGTTCAGTGGATTAGTTAAACAGCAGAGCTCACAACTGTCTCTACACATGCCTACTGATAAGCACAGCAGCGTGCCTATGTTCGGATATGGGGTACCTGGTAACCAACACTTTTGACCATCTGGACATCTCTTACACAGAGATCAGAGCACAGCAGATGATGGGGAGAAAGGCTGTGGCACATTCCCCTGCATAGATCTGGTATACAGTTTATGTAATGCAGGCAACTGAGATCCTTTCAAACCTCTGTCACCATTCTCACGACTAACTTGTAAGATCAAAAAATGCCCCTAAGCCCTTCCCAAACACTTCAGGTTACTGTCCAAAGAAATATGAATTACCTATAGGACAGATTCTTTTCTTGCTTATAATGTTGTAGGTCAAAAGTAACACTCCTGGTTCCAGCTCTGTGGCAAACTGCAGACATACAACTGTATGCACTCCTTCTCTGTGACACATTAATACTCACATAGAGCAGGTGGAGGCAAATAAGGTGTGAGGCAAGTCTATATGACAGGCAGCTGGTGCTAAACTGGTGTTTATGCAGCCTCAGGCACATTACTTTTTCTCCCAGGGATAGCTCTATCTCCCTATAGCAGCTTCTGGCTGGCTGGCTGGCTGAGAAAATGGTGTCTTGAAAGCTGCGGGCATAGGCCTGATCCATAGATTTTTCAGCATGTTCTTTGTGCAAATTTGACACTTCTATCTAGGAAATCCCAGATATCAGACAGCTACAAATCAACCCCACTCTTAATTTTAAGGATAAATCTATTTTTTTTAATTTTCTTTTTAAGGCAGTTAATTTCAGGAAGGGACGGAGACAGCTGTCTCAAATAGAGGAGAGTTTCTAAGAACTATGCTTATCAGTAGCTGTTATCAGAAAATACATCTTACCTGTCCAGTGTGGCATTCTCATGCCCTCTTAGCTTGTCAATGACGGGTTGAATTCCCAGCATTAGAAACTCATATCGTAGGTGTAATCGGAACTCCAAATTGTCCTTAAAAAGCAGAGGGAAACCAAGTTATTTGGTTTCAAAAGCTGTCAACCATGTTTTTAAAAAATTTACTTAAATCCTCAGTTCTTCCCTTTTTAATGTCTTCTATCCTGACACTAAATGCACATAATGATTTATTCTAGTAAAGTAAGGAAAAAAGAAATTAATGCTTTTGCCTGTTTCACCTAAAATATAGTCCTCATTTGTCTACTATGAGTTCTGCATATCCATTCCATGTTGTTCCATAAAGAACAGAAGTTATTAATGTTTTTCTTGCTAGCTCGTTAGAGGTTCACCTCTTGCTTAGAGAGGAACAGTATTGCGGTCTTCCTTCTACTTTTTATGTCTACTTGTCATAAAACCACAATATACCCTGACAAACTTTCTGACATCTGTTCAGTGGGATGTTACAGGACTTCCAGAGATAGATACAAATACGTTGCCCGACTGCGCTCACGAGCTTGTTGTCTGTTGTGTTATTAGAAAAAAACCCAAAACAAACCACAACGTAACAAAAGTAACACTTTTAATGAAACAAATCAGTTTGAACTATCCTCCAGACTCAAAAGAATGTCTTGTTAATAATAAAAAAAAAAAAACAACTGTTTTTTTTCTGAAATGTCTCCCTTTGATATTTTTAAGTAAAAATTCTTTGAGGTTGGCTTTGAGTCAAAGTGACAATTTCAAACCATTTCTAAAGGTAAACCAAAATATTTTCTAAAATGCTGAAATAAAGAGGTAAAGGCTTTGCAATTCTTAAAAAAACCCAAAAAAACAACAACAAACACAAAAAACCCCTAAATCCCAAAAACTCCAAATACAACCAACCAAACAAGAAATAACCCAAAGTTACTTGAGAATAAGGAGACTTCGTAGTAGTCTATGTTATATTGAAGAAACCAGGTAAGAAATAACGTGGAAGACATTATAAGACTGATCTTAACAATTAAGCATTATTTTCCACAAACTACATCCACTTACTACCACAAGATTTGTGACTTAATCTGCTAAGCATTTCCAAGGTAAACTAATTCAAGCGTAACATTTTAGAAGGGACTTCCAGGCCAGTGACTCACCTCGCCAGCACCTGCATTCAGAACAGCATTGATAAAGGACATGATGGCTGTTTTGAGGTTTACTTCATCTCGGTATCGTCCCATGCTTCTGTCTAGCTCATTTAGCAATGACTGAAACAGAAAAACAAGCTGGGTTAGAGGATATAATCTAATTTCTTGCATCATTGTGCATACTGTTGAAAGGAGATGCACTTAGTCTTCTTTTGATTAGCTGGATATTTGCTTAAAGAAATTTTTTTCAGACAATGTTGTTAGAACTTTTGGGCACTCACAATAAACAAATGAATAATAGCAATTGGAATAAAATGCTTACCTGATCCTAATAAAAAAGTTTTTTTAAACAATCTATTATTTGAGAAAAAGCAGATGCCCTTTATAGTTCTTGCCAACATGATCTAAGAAGGCAGCATTATTATGACCTTCCTCATGAGTTAACTCTGTATGGTGAATATCACAGATTCATGGAATGTTTTGTATTGGAAGGGACCTTGAAGATCATCCTGTTCCAACCCCCCGCCACAGACAGAGAATCTTCCACTAGACCAGGTTGTTCAGAGCGCCATCCAACTTGACCTTAAACACTTCCAGGGGTGGAGCATGCACAACGTCTACCAACCTGTTACAGTGCCTCACTGCTCTCACAGTACATAATTTTTTCCTAATTGCTAATGTAAACCAACTCTCTCTCAGTTTGAAGCCATTCCCCCTTGTCATGTCACTACATGATCTTGTAAAGAGTCGCTCTCCATCTTTTTTTTAGGCTCCCCTCAGGTAGTAGAAGGCTGCAATATCATCCAGCCCAGCCCCCCTGCCATAGGCAGGGACTTCTTTCCACTTGACCAGGTTGCTCAAAGCCCCATCCAGCACAGCCTTGAACACTTCCAGGGATGAGGCATCTCCAACTTCTCTGGGCAATGTGTTCCATGGTTTCACCACCCTCATCATAAAAGTGTTCCATTGTTTCACCACCCTCATCATAAAAAAACTTCTTCCTTTTACCACATATAAATGCCCCTTATAGTTTGAAACCTCATCCTGACACTACAGGATGTGGGAAAAAGTCTTCTGTCTTTCTTATAAGCTCCATTTATATATTGCAAGGATGCTGTAAGTTCTCCCTGTTAACCAAATAGTGGCTGAGGGGGGTGGGTATTTAACATCCAGGGGACATATAGCATAGGAATGCTTTTGGTCTATAGTGAAATATCTAGAGATATTTCATTACAGCCTTGTGAACATCAGGAGACAAAGGAGTAAAAGACTAGACAAAGAACATTGGTAGCCTTTGCCTTAGTTAGGATTAATTTCACTTGAATGTTTAACAAAGAGGTTGTATGCAGAAACTAATTAGCCAGGAAAGCAACTCTACTTTTGGCTTTGTGCTGATGACCATTAATCTTCTCCTCTGGATCTTCTCTGATCAGGTCATGAATCCAAAGATGATTTTCCTTACTGGAAGAGTAACAAAATTTCACTTGAGATATGTCAGTTCAACTGTATGAGTCTCATTCCAGCATTAATAATAAATATATACTCATATACTTGTTTGGCTGTTGCACTAAAATAGAGATAATTCTTTCTACTCTTCCCAAGAAGTTTTGACCATAAAGGGATAGTGAAGACAAAAATAACTTTTTAATGTTCAGCTCAGCAGAACATCTAAATAACATTTTGAAGCTATGATGCTGAGTAAGGAAGTTCATTTTCCTTTACTCAGTCTTTTGTCCTTGGTTACTGAAAGTGTTCATTCACAGCAAAATCCTTCCTCTACTATTCATCAGTTTCATAGGTCTGTCTTGTTTCCTGTAGAAAGCCATGGAAATGTATCTCAAAAAACAAGAGGAATATCCTTCTGTACATTCTTCAGGGGAAAAATAACCTACTGGCTTCATATTTTGATCTATCATACACTGCTACTGACAGCTGTTTTTACATCTGAGCATAGTATATTCACCCTCAAAAAAGCTTGATTTCATAAATTCCTTTTTCTTGCAACTTCTAAATTTCCCAGCTGGAATTTGCAAACGTCCCTAGTCCTCACGTCTGAACTTTTATGACATTCAACTTCCCAGTATTTATTTGACCAAGTAATATTTTGTTAAAAACTGCAAGAAGTCTTACACAAAAACACATTAAATGCCCTACTGAGCCAGACCAGCAGTCATTTCAATCCAGCACCCTACTTCTAATAGTGACAATATCAGAGTATTTAAGGAGTCTTTAAGTTTACCAACAAAACCAACTCTTCAACTTGACAAATAAGGAGAAGTGAAGTAAATGACAGAATTTAGTTGTGTTACTGTCAGATGTGACCCTGATATCCAATGCATGCCTATCTTCTTGAAATAATTCAAGTAACCATCACTACAGAAGCATCAAAGCCAAGGATGGTTTTGCTGATTTTCTTCAGAGGCTTTATTCCTACCATACTTTCTCACTGACTCTTAGGAACATGCTAGAATCTCTGCAACAGCATATCAGATATAGCATTCAGACAGGTTGAAGTATGTTATGAAAGGTTTTCTATCCCTCATTTTAGAATGCTGAACTAGGGTAAGAATGCAGTGCAGGCCAAGCCAAATTAAGGGCAAGGAAAACCAAAAATCTGTGTTGCACTAAGCTAACTGTAGAGCAGCACATCTTCATGCAGTTGTGCAGCTTGAGAACTAAAAACTGTAAGTTCACGCAATTCTTAAACATCAGGACCTACACCTGCATACCATGGCCAAACTTCAATATCTCCAACTCTTTGCAAATGGCTGAGGTTCAAGTTTTCACTTGAACATTTCCTGTAAAAGAGATTTCACCACACCTCTTGGCAGCCAGTTCTGTGGCCCAATTGATCCTATGGTTATAAAGGTTTTTCCTAAGCAAAACTTTTCTCACTTAATCCCATTATTCCTCATCACTGACATCCAGTAGGCTTTCATTCAATCTGCAGCAAACCTCAAAAGGCTTTGGCTGAGCCCTGAAGATAAGAAGCAAATCAGGGAATATACGATTTTAATTTGTTCCTTGTTAGCTTCTCTACTACAATTCCAAATTGATCAGATTTCTCCCTACAAGTTATGTTCTGTACTGACAGCGTTTAACACAAACCAGGCAAGGGGGATCTGGAAGGCATGCTCCTAATCTCTACCTTTTCAACTAACAATATCAAACTTCCTTTATTACTTCACCTCAAGCTTCAAAATTTCTAGCAGCATTAAGGAGAAAAACAAGAGTGTTCTGCCCAAAGCAGCCCAATCAATATTTCCACCTGCAAGTGAAATCAGCTCCTTTCAGAGAGCACCTAACACCTAGATTCTCTCAAGACTAAAAGGGAAACTCCTTCCCCCCACAGCAATCCACACATGGGTGAGTGTTTTAAATACCAAGCTAGGCTGGAAGAGCACTAGAACACTTCGCAAGTGACAGAATTACACTACAACTGATTTTGAATATATTGCATGGAAAAAAATTCCCAGCAAGGACACCAAAGGCTCATGTTCCTAATTCCACGTTTTGGCTTTGAGGCTTATTGTCCGTTCTATTTCATCTCTCTTCCTTAAGGGGCAGAGTAGGATTTGTAGGTAAAGAAGTATATTTCAAACAATTGGATGAAGACAGAGCTTTTCCAGATAGCATCAAGAAGGAAATGGAAGACATGAATTTATACTATTTTGGTGTTTGAGTCAAGATAGAATACTACTCTGAAGAAGACAATTTTCAAGGAATATCTTAAAAGGAACTACAGACTGCCTGTTGGACATTAAAGGGAGAATTGTTCCAGGCAAAATGGCATTACAAAAGAAGGGCCAATGATTAAAGCAAGCAAAGGGATAAGCTCAGGCAAGAAGATGTGGCAAATATGAGAAAATAAGAACGGTAACTACATAAATTAAGTGACAAAAATAAAGTATAGATTCTTGTTTTGACTTTAGATACACTAGTATAAAACTAAGTTTCCTTTTCAAACAACAGGAGTTATTGCAGGACAGAGGCAATGAAAGTTTAGTAAGAACTGCATCTTAACTCACAGCTCTCCTCCACTAATTCACCAGTTGCTGAGTTGTCTGACAACTTTTGACTATCTGTCTTAGGTAGCAAAAGTTGTGGTTAGAACATTGATCAGCAATAACTTCTTAGATTCAACAAAACATGCCATGTTTTATTTTACCATGTTAAATACATGATCTCTACACTACACCACCCCACCACACTTGAGCATGTACAAACTGGAAGTAATCAGTGTTGCAATCTAAAACTGTCAGCAACAAATTATTCAGGAGCTCAAGTTTTAGATGGTTGCCAGTAAATCACTCTGAACCTCCCTTCCTCCTTCTTACAGAAAGGAGTGGAAGCAGAAACATACACCCCAAAATTTTAATTCATCACAATGAATACTTCTTCACTGTAAAAAAAAAAATTGTTCTCAAGAAAAGTAGATCTTTGTTTCTTACATTTACCTCCTGATTCCTCAAAGCACATAGTGCTAGTCACCGCAGATAATATGGGGAAGAGTGGGACACCTAGATTTACTGCTACCTGCAAGAGTTGAAAATAAGTCCAAACAGACAGCATATGAATTGCCAGCTTTCACAAGTGAGGAGGAATGAATGGACAGCAAAGTGGCTGAATGGGGTGACAAATATATTCAACCACTATTGTAAGGAAGGCAACTTAAGGAAAAGTAGCAATGGCACTGGGGTTGTCAGAGATCAGTGCCATCTGCAAGTTTATTTACATTATCAGACATTCCAATAAAAGTGAGCTCAGTACAATTTCCAGAAACCCCTGAAGGTTTTAATTCACAAAAACTGAGTTTGGTTTCCAAAAACAAGAATTTGAAAATATTCTTCTCTTCTATTTTGTGTCTCTAACTTGGCCATTGTCTCGAAGAGCTAGATATACAGACAGACTGAGTAGTGCCTTTATAGTTCCCAGCTTTCCTTCCCCCCACCAATTAGAATCAGGCTGAAATAATGGACTATAGACCCAAACGAATAAATTTGTACTCAAAACAGTTTAAATACGTTTCCCATGTTCCTACAGTTTAGTTCATAGTTTTATTACTTTTCACAGAAAGAATTCTTGTTTCTTGGTTCTGCCAGATTCCCCGGTTGTGGCAGATAATATTCAACCTAAGATTTTTTAGGTGTGGCCAAAGTCATCCTAAAGCTTCAAGCTCTAAACTGTTTGGATACTCCAATATGCTAAATTAAGCTAGTTGCTCAAGCTGCAGGAAACATATCCCCAAAAGGGTTCAGTTTGAAATCTAAAGGATCTCTTCAGCTAATTCCAAAGTCTGAGTTATAAAGATTTCACTTAGGACTGGAATTAAAAGAAGATTAAAAAAAGGCTTTTAGTGGCTTCCACTGGACACCACATCTTTGAAGTTTAAAGTAAAGCTATAGAACAAGCACTGTCAGGTCATTGTTTTTTTTAAAATGGCCTCCCATAGTCAAGTTACAGTACATGCTCCTCTTGACAGTGAGCTGCAAGACCATTATGAGACACAGGTGTGGGACAGTAAGAAGCAAAGAGATATAATTAACAAGTGCAAGATCTTGAAATAAATAAATAAATAAATAAATAAATATGATGACAATCTGTTTGAGAAAGTTCCCTTCCTAAAATGAAATATATTACCTTTTTACTACTTAGCAAGTTTGCAATATATACACTGTAAAATCACTTCCTCCAGAGATTCATCACACTGGGTATTTGTGTCAAAGTGTTTCTTTTACCTGGAATCTTGTCCTTTCTGCAGCATAGACTTGGTAGTGAAGCATGGCTTGCAGGACTTTTTTGTGACCATCCGGTACTAAGCAGACTGCCCCTAGTATTTCCAGCACAGCAATCTTGGTCTTAATGTTCTCAGTCCGTAAGCTCTGGGAGATGATATTGATACTTTCTGGATGCGCCAGGACATGAGCCCGGCCTTGGGAGTTGTTCATCAGTGCCTTGATACACCCTATAACGGATGTGTGTATACGGCTCTCTGAAGTCTCATAGTCCATGCTCTTCAGGAAGTTCAGCAAACAGCTCAGGCCATCCAGCTCAATAAACCTGGTCACAAACCTGAAAAAAACCCACAAAAACCCCAAACCAGGTAGGAAAAATAAGAAAAGCACATATAAGGCAATTTATTCAAATGATAGCATAGTATTCAACTCTTCATCTTTAAAAGCTGGCTAGCTTTTAGCCTAAAGTTCACAGAATAATTCCCAGATATTTAAGAAAAGCAAACGAACAAACAAAAAACCCCAAAGGAAAACAGACTAACTAATAATGACGTGTTACATAGTTTCAGGGTAATTATATTCTATCACCTTACTATACTACTGTTTGGTCTCTAGGTTCTTTGTTGCAGCTACCATCAAACACTGCCGTGGTTCACCTCAACAGCTGCTGCATTTTCAAGGGTGAATGGATTCTTTCCAATTGTGTACATGCTACTACACACAGCATACATTTACATACAGATCGATCACCACACAATTACTTATGAGTTCCAATTATCTTGAAAACCACTTTTAGGTTTAGCTCAGACTTTCAGCCAGTACTACTTACAAGCTTCCACCTCCAGGATTTGGGTACACTGACAGAAGCAGACTCTTTCCTACACTGTCTCTCAGCTGTACTGCCTTCACACTCCAATCCCATAACATACTTATAGGAACACGTTATATTTAAAATGGGAATGTTCGTCGATAAAAGTCAAAGCACCTATAACGGCCTTAGCTATTTTGTTTGCTTGACTGATTGTTAGTTCTTAAGTCTGAGGAGGCATATTAAGGATGGAAAGAACCACTGGCAACCTGCACTAGCAAAATGTACAGAAAAAACATCATAAATAGAGGAAATATAGAATTAATCAGTTACCGAATAAGGCAACCAAGACTGAACCTATAGTAGGACAGTTTACACTGACTACTCACATCACTAGAGGTCTGTTTCTGCTGAGGATGAAAACAATACATGAGAAAGTCCTTGAAAAACTTTAAAGTTTTGTTGAAAACCAGGGTTAAAAAATCTAGATGGGTCAAATTAGATCAGACAGACAGCCCTTCAACAGAAAAGGTTGGAATTAGGCAAGTCAGTTCAAAGCAATCATTCTAGCAAAGTTTCATTTAATGTTCTAAGGCTTAAAAATGAGGATTTAAAGATACAAAAAGGAATGCAAATAATTTTCCTACATAGCTTGTTTACCTCCTGCCTTCTCTAACATATTGTTTAGGTAAGTGCACCTTTTTTTAATGTCTGAATGCAAAATCACGTGCATCACACTTGAATTTTCAGTCTATAAGAATTTACACCAACAATACCTCCATGACCACACTCTGAACAGCATAATGTAGAAAGACACCTCGAATAAGTGAAAAGGTTGCTAACAATTGCCACCTATGTAACAAAATACCCAAAGTGTGTGTCACTGTGCTTTTGCCCAGCCCCTCTTTCTCCTTGTTAAATACTTCCTAATGGACCATCTTTCTTTTGATGCCCATAAGTGAGATGGTCTTACTAATATTCATTAATAATGGAAGCACCATACCAAAAGACTGAATTTCACTAGTTTTTGTCCATGTCTCTGTACCAGCAAGACAAACCTGGGCCATACTTATATTTCTTTAGATAAAATAGATTTGACATATGAATGGTCTTATGGTGGCTATATTCCACACCACACAGGAATTTTCAGGGTCTACCTGAAAGTTACACTCACTATGCTGATGGATTTGCCAAGTTTCAGCTCATTTGGCCCAGCAATTTGACCAAAAATACAGAAAAACCTGGTGCTTTCAACAAAGTTTTGGTCTGAGGTTTGGGTTTTGTTCAAAACTTTGTTTCAAAGGGAATATAAGAGCAAGAGCAAGCACACACAGGAACATGTACACACCAAAAACGAAAACAAGATTTAGTCAAATGCTCCTAAGACAATCTGCCAAGTTTCACACAGGTCTGATTGCACATTCTTTGGATGCATCATCTTGTCTATCCTAACAAATTACAGGAGCAAAAGCCTCTCTCTGGGTCAGAGAGCAGGATCAACATTATGCATTAGGAATTTGTAAAGTCACCCAAAGCAGTCTGTTATTCATACTGATTACAGAAAGATCAAGGTGTAGTTCACTTTCTGCAATACACTTAGCTGCTAGCGTGACAAAGAAGACTGAAACGAGTGCATTCATGGCAAAAAGACTTGCTTCCCAGGATCTATCTGGAAGCAAAAGGAGCACAGACTCAACCTGTCACCAAACAGTACGATGTCAATAAATTCTCATCAGTTCCCCGTGCCTGAGAAGTGCCTCTACTATGAAGAGACTAGTTTAAATTCTCTTTCTCTTCCTTACCTTCTAAGTTCCATTCTATACCTTAGCTATTCCCTCTGTCTTTTAGGGGAAAGGAAAAATAGACAGGGTTTTTTTCCTGTTCTTTTCAGTTCCAAGGTGAAGGAAGACTTAAGATGGAAACATTTCTGAAGGTATGGAGCAATACTGATGGAAACATCCTGAAGAAGCGGCAGAACAAAGGGTCCCTTAAACACACTTTTGGATGTAACGCATGGTCTTATGACAAGACAAACAAGGCACTACAACCTTCACATATTTTAGCCTGCTCTGATGAGGATGTGAAAAAAAAAAAAAAGGCAAATGTACAAAAGTCACATTGTCCCAATCAAGCACAAACTCTCACTTAATTTACTGGCAGAGCAATTTTTCTAGGGTTAGGATGAGGTCATTCCAAAAAGGAGGCATGCGCTGGAAAGTGGTGTGTGTCACAAAACTTGATTAATGACATAATTTAAAACAATGTTGGGACTTTCCTATACTTTTCCTAGTCCAGAGAGCAAACAGTGAGCTGTGTTACTCAGAGGGAAGCAAAGCCAAGTTCCCTTCCATTACAGCTGCAATCAGAAGCAGGAATCAAATTATGATTTTCATCTTTCTTTTTCTAAACACTTTTCTAAGCCCTATTCTCCAGAAAGGCCAGAAATCATGCTGCGGAAGGTAAAGAAATGGCAAAAGCAGTTTTCATGCCAACAGATACTCTCGGTATGAGGATTTGCTCAGTGTGGAGAAGTGTGTGTGTGTGTGTGTGTAACCGAATGTCTGTAGAGGAGAGAATAGAGGAGAGTTTAGCTGACAGGCTGAGAGCCATAATCCTCACACTGTTTGGTGTTTGTGCATCTGTACGTGTTTTTGTGCAAAAGTCAACTCAATTTATACAATTAAAGTGCCTGCTTCCTCACAGTATACATGTGTTTAACTAACTTCCATCCTACACAGCCTCCATGCTGCAAAGTAAGGTCTTGCTCTAGACTGGAAGGTGTAAAGTTAAACATATTTGCCAATGTGTTCTGGCTAGCACATTCAAATACTCAAGTGTAAATAAAGTAGTGTGTGTTTTAATAGGTGCTAAACAAGCAAATTAAAACCTCAGACTCTCACTTGACCCGTTTAGCACACTTTAAAGGGCAGGGTGCCTCTCTGCCTTTCAAGTTTTAGAGGGTGCTGATCAGAATGAGCTATCTAGCCCTAATAATAAACTTTTCATCCAAATACAGATGTGGTGGCCTAAGATGTACTGACCCACTGATGGATTCCAAGTGTAGGGATTACAGCCTCCTCATGAGGTTCAGTCCAACTCAGGAAAGACAGAAAGATCATATGCTGTGGGTGTGCAGAAAGCAGGATGTTCCCACCCTTCTAACAGGCAAGGCTACACTTCCCTGCAGCATCACTTTTTGAACCAGGGGACATGCATAATCCTGACAACTACCCAACTGCTGAAAGTTCAGCATAATGGATTTTACTTGCTGGAGACATAAATGACCATCTTCAGTATGCACCTGGATGCAACACTGCTAAATCAAAGAAAAACAGCAGGAGGTAAATCTGAATAAAACAAAAGGAGAAAAGCAGACAGTAAAGGGAGTTAGTGATGATTCAGAATAAAGCAAGTATTTTTCTAGGGTTCCAAAAAGTGATTTTTTTTCCCCAGTCCCTTGTAAGTTTTTACTTTTGCTGCACTTCTGAACCTTTTTTCGGGGGGGGGCACTAAAATACTAAACAAAAAGCTCTTCTCTCACAGCTTCTGTCCAACAGTTTGTCATCAGACTTGTTTATAGCCATAAGCTTTTACAAACCTGAGAGAAAATGTGTTTCTTGACAAGATGCAGATGTGGAGTTTTTTGTTCTCTAAGGCTGAGATTGTTCCTCTGTGCTAGGACATAACCTGGCTTATTATTTCGGGGCAGCTCCTAAATACCAGAAAAAATGCACTTGCTCAAAGGGGGCCAACTAGCAGCCCCCAGGATGTTTCTATCACCTTTTCTGTAAAGAGAAAAGTAACTTGAGTTTGTTTAGGTATACTTTAATTTTTATTGTTAGGACTGGTGGATTAGAATAGAGACACAGACTAGTAACATTGCTCTGCATTACCCACTAGAAGAGACACGGTTCTGCAGTAAGATAAAGCAGACAGCCAAACATTTGAATTTTTTTCTTTTGATTCCTCTAGATCAGAGAATTCAAGCAGAGGAACCTACTGGCAAGCTTTCAGAACCCCTATCATCACAAATAGATTCTAGACAGCTCATCCTGTACAAATTCAGGTCTCCATTTTCTTCAGAGGTGTGATGAAAAGAAGTGGCAAAGAAAATAGGATTTGATATCCCAATTAAACTAGAAAGACTAGTATTTTGAAGGCTTAGGTATCATACTGCTTAAGAGAGGGATTTGATGGAGCTGAGGGCCTCTCTACTGCAACCTTTCCATCAAGAAGAAATTGGCTTGTTGATCATGCACTGGCATGCAGCCCATTTGGCAGCTAACGAATTGAGTCGCTGGAAATTAGTTGAGACACAGGACTTAAGTCAAAATTTGGCTTGGCTTAACTGTTTTTTTTTTTAAGAAAAGCTCAACAACCATCGCCAGCGATTTAAAAGTGAACACTTTATAGAGCAGCCCATAGATGCTTGTACTGAAGCTTGTTAGGGTTATTATAAACAGATGAACCAACAGGCTGTTGTCAAGGGGATCCAGTAGATGCAATACAGGTTGGAGAAGGAAACCTTGTACGGCTTTGAGCAAGAGACATTTCTCTTTCTTCTTCTCTATTGCCTTTTGTCAGCAAGGAGGCTGGGCTGTCCTATTCAAAATGACAGAGCAGAACAACCAACAGTGGCCACCAAAGTGTTTCAGACAGACAAAGCAAAAAGTCCTTGTTTGCATTGGCTATGCTCAATGAAAGCCATCACTTTTGCAGAGTAAGCATCAAACCAGATCCATATTAATGTAAAAGAGTTGCTACATCAAGTCTCAGCAGGACAGGACTTCGGTTTAAAAGCTTTGTGAGAGGTAGGAGCTTGGCAGTTGGCTTAGCTTCCGTTTTAACATAATGTCCAGTAATGTTTCACTGTGTTCTCTGCTTTAAGACAGTGACAGGATCAAACAATCACTTATCCCCCTGGGCAATATCTGAATATAGGTCGTGATTTCTCCACTTCCATGTTAAGAGCACTCATCCTATCCACATGTAAATTAGCAAAGCCTGATAAATCTTTATGCCTGGGGAGCACCAGAATCCGATTTTGTGCTCTCTTACGGCCTGTCACAAAAGATTAACAGGAAGTAAAACAATGAGGTTTAAGCCAACGTGTTCTACCTCGCACTTGCCGTGAGAAGCTGCATACAGCCAAATTTTTAGACATCATGAAAGCGAGAAACACAATCAGCACTCTGCACTGCAAGAAGCCTCAGAAATATCTTCACTTCAAGTCAAAAATAACTGCAATACAAATTCTTTGAGATAAGTTTTATGGATTGTTTTTACTTATTAATTATTTTATTTGTTTGGTTTGCGTAGGATCCCTCCAAAAGGAACCTTGTTTTTTTAGGCATTATTGAAGCTCTCTAAAACTATGACTTCAGCATAGTGTGGATGCAAAAGTATTTGGCAAATATAAAAGTGATTCAGAAATTTTTGATGTAGTGTTTCCTGAGATCATATCAACTACAGTTACTGCTTCTGCACAATGCTCTTCTAAGTGTTAAACTGAAAAGGTTTCTGTGCTAGTTAGTTTGCTATTGTTCAGAGACTTGTTCCCAGAAAAAGAAAAATGACCTTACCTTCAAAGACACAGTACACAATAAAGTCTCTTAACATCTTTCTATGCCACAGTTACACATAGAACAGGAAGAATGCCAAAGCAGGTGATGTCAGATAGATTAACTGCTTTGTACCAAACAGTTTACGTGACTAAAGATAAGAGGAAGCTTAAATTCAAAGTTCAGAGTAGAGGCTGAGATTTTGCCCAACACGAATCAAATTACATGGGATATTCAGTGGGCTGTGAAGACTAAAATCTGATCTTTATAGTCATTACCTGTGTTTGCAAATATATGTCACAGATTTTTCACAGTAGACTGTCTTTTATTTGCCTGAAGCTACGTACTTCAGCATTAGTCTACCCTCCCAACTAGGCAGATTCAGACCGAGGTCTATAGGGGTCTCTGAGGATTGTCTGAAATACCAGAGAGGCTTGTGTGAGGTGAGACAATGAGATTTCTGTACTTGCCACTCTCACTCGTGTCACATCTGACCACAGAAAGGCAGTGAATTGCGATGAAAGACGAACAGCATTACCTCATGGGCTGAGTCCGCAGAGCTGTCTTCAAGTCTTCAACTATTTTATTTTTCATTTCTGTTTCTTCTTCATCAAACGCATACAGAGTCTGCATCTATTCAGAAAATAAGATAACTATTAGGAAAGCTCAAGATGCCTGAGAGCTAAGAGATAGGCCAGGAATTATGAGAAAGATCTCTCCCATCAACACAGAGACATCTGCCGATCTTTCACCAGGAAAGCAGTGTCTCAGTTACAAAACTGGATCCAGATGAGGCTGCTCATGTGGACTGGCAGCAGTGTATACCACTTTGCCACACTGGCTGAACTAGGATTCTCAGATTACCCCCCAAAAAATCACAGTTGCCTCTATGCCCACAGAAAACTACTTAATTTGGAACAGCAATCTGCTGTGGTGATGTATGGATGTGTGAGGCAAAGTTTGTAGGGAAAAGCAATATCGTATTATTGGACTGATATGACTGGAGGGATTTGGGGGAGAAAAAAAAAAATAAAAAAAACCCCAAAACATACTTATGTATCGGGTTTCAAAGCATAAAATCCTTTTCTTCAAGTGACTAGACAGTGTGAAAGTACCCTGAATTATATTTTGTGTACATATAAGTTTGACTTTTCTTCCCCATGCCAAGTACCTACATCACCTGTTTTAAGATACTGATGTTTCCTATGCACTTTGTCCTTGGTAATTAGGAATATTTACTTCACAAAACTCAAGCATCATAAAAACCCTTGCTTTGCTTTTTAACAAGTTTACTGAAGCACACAAAGACTATATTTTCCTCCAGTATGCAGCTTGAGATAGCTAGAGCTTGCTGTCAACTGGAATTGAAGTTGCTGTGCATTATTGTAAATTAAGGTGAGAGACAATGAGTAGAATATACACCAAAAATACAGTTCTCAAAGTCAGACAAAGCCATTAAAAAAGTGGCCTATCAGAAAATTACAGTTCCAGACCTACACCAAGCACCACTGCAACCTTGTCATGTGAAGAAAGACTCTTCAGCGTCCTTCGCATCTACCATTTTGGCTCACAAGTCCCATCTGCGGCTTTTTAAAAAGTCAAGTCTTAATGCTGGAAATTCTTAGCCTAAAGCTATATCTTCTTAGTCACTTAAACTGTAAAATGAGAGGATAAATGATTCTGTTTGGCAGGACTTCTTGTGGGTATCATTCAGTGGTATCTGGAAAGCAGCTCTGAACCCCTTCTCAAATGAATAACCCAATTAAAGTAGTATCATCTATCAGGGATCTGATATTATACCTCTCTGTGGTGGAATCTGAGTAGCCACAATTATGGCTCATTGCAGCAAAATATTTCAGTCTTTATTTTACTGTTTAGCAAGTACAAAGAAAATCTCTCCCTCTCTGGAACTTCCTTTAACCTTCCCTGCCCTTGCCACAAGCCCAACACCTCAATTCCCTTGGAAGTGCTCCCACTTTGCTTGCTTTTGCATGTCATGTGATGCCAACACATGTCAGATCCTGAGGGTGGTCATTTGGCTACATGCCGTTGCTGTCTTATGCTGAACAGCTGGCATTGGGAGATGTGTTTAACTCTAGGGGTCCTCTCTCTGATCCATGCTAAAGTCAAATTCAACTCAGTAAAAGAGCAAGTTATTTCCTGCCCTAATGGAATGACAGAGCGCTACTGATGGAAAATGAGCTGATGATGTTTTATCTTTTGCCAGCATCCCCCAACAGCCAGAAACATAAATTGAAATGCTTAAGCCAAGCCATATACGATCCCCCTCTTTGAAAAATAAACAGAAATCCTGAACAGGCCTTATGGAATCTCAATGGCAGAGTCCTCGGGTGTGATTTGGGGCTTGATTTGTATTTTCTTGGGTGACAGCCCATCTGGTCATCTTTCCTTTGGCCCATAAATGCTTCTTTGAAAAGCTCCCATTCCTCCAATGTCTGAATTTCTCCTCTGAGCCATTGTGGAGCAAAAGTAAATGGATAGTAGGAAGGTGCTCAATAGCATTTCATTCAGAGTGAAAAAGGCCCATTTCCAAATGAAACAAATACAAATAATCCTGCCTTTACAACAGAGGGTGATTATGAAAACTCCCTTTTCTAAAGCTGCAGGCAGCCAAGAGCCCTTCATTTCTCACTCCTGTGTATGGATAGGAACTCAAATCTTCATACTTTCTCTAAAGACAGACTGGTCATGCATTTGCATTGTGAAATAGCTTTCTCGACAAGAATTACAGAAAATGTAACTGTCCCTGCGAGACGGAAGGGAGGAAACTGTCATTATTTGATGCTGGATTTCATTAATGTGGCTGACTGATGAATTACTTTCCTGAAATACAAACTGCACTCAAGGAGTAATATCTACAGGATATATCTCAGGATGCAGCCAGTTAAACCCAGATAACCAAACATACTAGGAAGAGGAAGCAAAAATAATGGTGGTCCCTAAAAAGTGGATAAATGATACTATTTTTTACAAGCACATTTTGTATATTTAAAGTTTTCCAGATGAAGTGTTTTACCTGGGAAAGTAGAGAATCTAGTTATTTGATTTGCCAATTAAAAAAAAAACACAAGAATTTTTGAAAAAAATCATTCATGTGGAATTTTATGTGTAAAACTTCAAGTTGTGCAAGAAATTATCTTGAAATTTTGGCTCCCCTAAAAATGAAATATTTTACGGTTTTTAGGATCACAGATTAATTTCCACACGTTATCCTAATGGCTAATCATTCCCCAGCATTTCTGGGAAGGAAAATACAAGGACAATAATGACAGTATGTGGGAGAAAGAAAGGAAAACAGAGGGGAAAAAAGGGAATAAACTAGCATCAACAATACACTGCATCACAGGTCTAATTATACTTAATAGTCTTACACATGTAAAATGAAAAAGATAAGAAATAAATAGAATAAATAGTGAAAAAACAACCTGGATGTTAGGATTCAAGGTGCACCACATCACTAGCTACATTAAAACTGAACCAAGAGAGTAACTATAAATCATAAACTATGGACAGTTGTAATTTTTTTTTTTAGAAAAAAACCTTTTAAGCAAGCAAATTTAAAGTAGATAAACATAGATGTCGTCCAACTCAGATGGAAGAGTGTGTTATTATCCACCTGCTCAATTCTGCTGAAAAGTATATACTTTTAACCTCCTGTGAAGCTGCTCTGCCTTGAACAAATGTTTTCTGAGTCAAGGAAAAGGGCTTGGTTACAGCTGTATTTATTAATCTTGACCCTTGTCTCACACTCTCAACCAAACCATTTCTCCAGAAAAGCTGGGTCTTCGACTACTGTTCACCTGAAAGTCTCTCTGTGGAAAGGCATACACAGCCAAGATCATAAAAGCAACACAGTTCTGTCAGAACTTTTCCTCCTCAGAAAAGCGAGAGCTGTGTTTATTTGTGCTGCCAAACAGACAGTTACATGGGGTGAGGAGGGTAGGAGGAACATAGGGAAGGCATTAACATGACAGCTGCTCTATTTTTAAGAAAAAGAACAATCTGTATTGATGAATCAGCAGAAGATGACAATAACATTGATAATGGAAATGGTCTTAACTGTGGGCAAGCAACTTGTCTTCATCATCAGTATTATTTATAGAATGTTCATATCAGAGGACTACACAAACTTGGAGGGTCCTCTTTCTAAATTAGACATCATTAGCAGCTGTCCCTTTCTCTTAAGGACTAGTCTAAAAGACAGTCTACTAATGTTCTACTCAACCCCTTCCTTTCAGTCAGGCTACCTGAAGGGTGGGACAGCAGCTCTACAGGAATTTCACATTATATAGTAAAAAGATACAGTTTTACTGTCATACTCTCCTGTGAGAATTAGGTTTAAAAACGATTAAAATTTGAAAAGTCACAGAAACAATTGTGGGAACAGAACTGTGTCTAAAATGCATGACTTTTTGAATGGGATGTGGGATCTGTGAACTAAAGTGCTTCCTAACATAGTGACCTAACATTACAAGTAGGGAACGTCAAACATGTCAGGAATCACCAATTGCTCTCAAACACAATCTATACAATGGGTAACACTGCAGCAGGTCTTGTGCAAAAACAATCCCTGAAAACAGGAGCTTTGGCCTGCTCCTGAAATCCACAGAAACATAATGATATCAGGAGGATAGGTGAGTATGATGCGAGCAGGATATCAGTGAGTATGAAGAACGTTTTTTCCAAGCTAATATGTAAAATAATAACTTCATAATTAAACAAAAAGACATAGAAAAAGATGTGAAAGCCACATATAAAATGATTCTTATGCAATGAATTCACAGGAGATGTAGAGATTAAGTTTTATTAAAAGCAGGATTTAAGGCACTTGAAACTAACATTTCTGTGATTATTACTACCATTTCAACTCTAATACTTCTTGCAATATTTCTAATTAAAATACTGCAATACCTGATAGTGCCCAAGAGTTACAAACTGAAATAGACTAGAGAGTGTCAGGAAGCAACACAAAACATGTCTTTCTTTCACCACTTCAAAGCCAACTCCACTTAGATGCAGTTTAAAAAAAAGAATTAAAAAAAACCCACCACTAAATTTAGAACTGAAATTATACAGGCCCCAAAAATAACTGTTTGAAAGTTAAGAATCTCAGAGGTCTAAACAATAATGAACAGAGCATGCCTTTTAAAGTGTGTTTGGGCTGGTTCTCAGCTGTATTACTCCGGTTTTCCACTGATACAATTTCTGAGAAATCAAGTCAACCAAGTTTCACCTGCCTTAAAGCAAAGGAACTAAGTGGTAAATCAAAAGCAGGGGGTTTAACCTTACTGTGTCTTGTCGAGACTTAAAGCATAAGAGTAAATTGTGAGTCTTGAAAGGTTATCAATAACTCAGGCATTGGCACTCAGGCATGCAAATAACATTACTAGGGCTGGTGTTTATTGGTGCTCATAAAACATGCTTAAATTAGAAACATAGGCCAAAATATAATCTCATTCCATGGAACTGCTCCAGATTTACAACAGTGGTGTACAGATATTCACTCCAGGTTTACATCAAGATCATTTAAAGACTAATCCAAAAGCCGCTGAAATCAATGGAAAAACTTCATAGATTCAAGAGGCCTTGGATCAAATCCTACCAGATTTGGCTCAGTGACATTGCAAGGTTTCATACTCATTTTTTTCCCTAATGGCCCTTGTAGAGTGAATTTGTTCAGTCAGGAAATCAAAGCACAGTGTCATGCAAGTCACTAAAGCTCAATGTCTTTTCTTAAAACAAGTCCATATTCTTTCTATTCCATTACTCTCTCTCTCATGAAAAAATGGCATGAAGGTGAGGTGACTCTGAGTAGAAAGCAGTGTTTCTTTTATACTCTTACAGTGAGCTATTACAACTTGTAAATCTTGTTTTACTCAGCAAGGCATCTTTCATCATGAGAAATGCATCATTATTGACACATTTAGCATCTATTAAGGCATTATTTTTATTAAATTATTTTATAGCTCATAACTGCAATACAAAAGGTGCAGAGAAACCTTCAGAAATCGAAACCAAAAGCATAAGTAAACAACCAAGACACGCTACCTAAGATGCTAGGAATAGAATTCTATCATCATTTCTGCACAGTCAACACTAAAGCTGAGCAGACCTCATACATGCGTGACTGGAGGCAAAATTTGACTATAAATTTAGTAAAAGGATCAAATTTCACAGTGTGAAATCTACCATATCAAAGGAGATCAATGGACACTATATACAGGTGTTCTGATTTTACTGAATTCTTCAGAGCAAAAGACATTCTATACAGCTACTGAACAAGGACAATTAAAAGTTTTCCTCAAATACCTTGTTGGCTTGTATCTTATGACTAAGGTATTACAGTTTTATATTCCTCTATTAATATGCTCCTATATAAGTGGCTATTATCTAAACAACTGCCTTCTCTTTAATTCTTCTACTAAACTAATAACCCAAGTGTTATGGCGTAGCTTTGTTAGATCAATTTGAAACCATACAACAAAACAAAACTCTAACTAATTTTCAAATAGTTGCTTTTCTGATTAATCAAATATTCTCTTGAATTTTCATTCCAGAGTAATTTGATTGCCTTCAGAGCTCAGTATTGAAGAAATAGAAACCAGAATTATTTATGGTGCTTTCTAATCTACTGTTCTGCTACAGCAGGGCTCTTTCTTAATCCACGTACTCATCTTCTTTTGTAAGTCCTATTTTAAATCAGTTATGCATTTGGAATAACATTCCAAAGGAGTTCCAACTCCTTTTGTGACTTCTTCCTAAAAAAACACATCTCTATGGTAGGAAATCTTCCCTGCTTTGCAGGAGAGGTAACTTACTGCTGCCATGGAATTGATGCGGTCAATGTAGTAGTCTGGCCAGCTGGTAGCAAGCTTATTAGGATCTTCTTGCTCCTGAAACAAAGTTAAGCAAGGTTAAAAAAGAAGTCTCTACAGAATGAAAAGCCACTCTAGAACCACCTGGGATTCTTCACTGCTCTGCTCTTTATTGTGTTATCTCCTTCGTGTCCTTGTATAATGTGCATCGATGTGTGGCATTTATTACAGACGTTTCTGAAAGTGTAAAGCTAGCGCTATCACCATACTGTGTCAGATAAAAAGAATCCCCTTCAGCTAAGATCATTAAACACCAAATAACAAAGTTTCATGCAGACACAATTATCTTTGGCATCTAAGCAGCAAACCTCAGTCTCTTAAACATACTATGTTTCCCAGTAGAAGGACAGCCCATCTACAGATAGCAGGTTTACATTTTGTAGCTTTATACTGACTGATCTTATAAATTATTTGGCTTCTTTACTGCTTGGGTGATGTTGGAATTCACCAAAAAAGGGGTTTAACATCTGCTAGGGAGAAAAAAAATATCAGGTCAAGGGACCTGAAAAGAAGCCAAAAGACTGCATCATTTTGATGTGATAAAAACAAATTCAGACTAGAAATTAGGAAGAATTTCTTTACCAAGAGGATGGCCAAATACCTAACAGGCACCCTAGAGAGGTGGTCGATGCCTCGAGCCCGTCGGTATTGAAGAAACATTTGGGTATTTCCCTTAACAATATGCTTTAACTTGGTCAGCTCTGGGTTGGTCAAGCAGCTGGACTACATGAACATTGTAGGTCTCTTCCAACTGAAACAGTCTATTCTATTCTAGCCTATCCTAAGAAGTTAAACAAAATCCAAAGGAAAAACCCAGCAGCCCCTTAATTACAGAAGAGGCAGTATTAATCATTCTTTCCCCATCTCCCAAATAATCCACCTGAAATAGTCTTCATTAGACTAATGTAGGCCTTCTTTTAGGAGGTTGATTGACACCGACTCAGGAACCAATACTCTCTTGTTCCTAAATAGGTCAATGGAAATGAGATTTCCTTCCACTAAGTCTAGTTATTTCTAGATAGGTATGACAGTCACCGGCAACATGAGGATTAGTTTGTGGGATCCTAATCTCCCATTATAAACTACAAATAATTAATATTAAGTCTCCTAGCATATGATAAGAGGTTGAGCCACTTGAATCATCCTGAAGGTGTCTAAAGATGAAGACTGTGTGGATCTCACCAAGGCTTTGCATGAATGCTTACACATACTAGAAAAGCCACTCTGGAAGATATGCATAACAATATCAAAAAAGTCTAACAGAGCACCTCAGCTGTTCCAGCACTATTTGTTTTAGAGATGAGAAATAGCTGTACATGCTGTTGAGTCACATCCAGAAAGCACCTTGCTACCTGACAAGACTACATACCAACACATGACAACAATTCTGCACAACTCAAAATCTTCATATTTAGAATTTAAAATGAAGTAATGAGTGAGATTTTCATCTTTTCCTCTCTTTCTTCCACTAGTTTTTCAACATGTAGACTAATCTCCATTCACAGTTCTGAAAAAACAGCTTTGTCCTCTCCTAGAAAAGGACTGCAGAACAGACACACCTAGGCAAGTCATAAACCCTCTATTAAACCCTTGCACCTGACTAAACAATAAAAAGATCAGAAGATTTAAACAAACATCATACAGTGGAATATCACTGTATAAAAAATATGAAAGGTCGGCAGAGTGATTAGAGATACCAACTACATCCACCATTGCCACAATTACACCACGTCATGATAATAAATATAGAACAAGGTGACATTTCTCAAATTATGTGAGAATTTCTGCTGATTTTTCTTACTTTCCTTTCCTGGCCACAATGAGTATGAATGTGATGGACCCAAATTGCAAGCCCCTACCATCAGCCAGCTAGAATTGCCACACCAAATGTTACTGGTAGACTGCCTTTTTCTGCCCTTTCATATGCAGAATAACACCTAGTGGCGACCATAACCCTGATGAAGGTTTCACACTTGGCAGACCAATATACGACCTTGATGATGGAAAAATAAATTAAAACATACAATAGATAAACACAGCATTATTTTTGTATAATAATCTTATCGGCCTCAAAGAGAAAAACAGAGATGGGGAGCTAATCTAGAAGCAGTGAAGCAAGGTCATTCTGCAGGGAACCAGGTCGAGCCACCAATCTGAAGCACAAGGAGTGCTCATATGCCCTTCTGAAATTTTTCTCTCCAGAAAATTACAAAAGTCCTAGTGACAGCTATAATTGTTTGCATAATGCATGTGATAAGAACATTGTCTCCTGCCTCCATCCTGAATTCCAAGCAAAGAAACAAACACACACAAATTAAGAAAATGCCTGAATTCATCCTTTGTATTCCAAAATAAGGTACGATAGTTTTTCATCTTAAAATTCTTCAAGGGGGATGGAGAGAGGGAATGTATAAATGCAATGCTACAACTAATATTTCTAGTGTTTACATAAGTCATGTAGGCTGAAAAGCATTAGGATAGATACACTAAAAAAATCAGAATTCTGAAAAATTTTCTGCCTGAACCAAACAACTAGAAATCTCACAAACAGAATTAAAGACAAGAAGACTCTAATCTCCTAAAGTATATCCGTATATGTGGTTAGCTTGACAAATGAGAAAAGGTCCTTGGTATATTCCACTTTTGACCATTCTCCATCCACTAAAATTTTTTCTGAACTCTGAGTCTGTAGGTCTTATGGTTTGGATTTAATTAAAACTAGGCAAAAATTTGTTTCCGTGGAACACAAGTATAAGATTTTTTTCCTCAATTAAAGCCCAACTGAAAATGTACTAAAGATTGTTGAGGTTAAAAAATTTTAGCAGATACTCCACAATGCAATACTCCCCTTCTGAAGTTGTTTTGGCCTAGAAGCATATTAAGCAGAAGAATCTGTTCAGTCTCAGTGGTCTTCACAGTCCCTGCTCACACCAGAATTTTACAACTGTCACTGTGTGTTTTACTTCACTACAATAAATGATTATGTACTTAAAACCTGGCACTCTATTTCCAACATGAAGTCCCAGAAAGCTATGTATACTCAGGATGAGCATACAGATATTTACCCAGCCCCATGAAGTCATTAGGTGGCAACGTGTTACTTATAGCAATCAAAGTAACATTTTGAAAGAAAATCAAGTTCACACCTGCAGCATCAGAGCAATTGGGTAAAAAACCTCCAAAACAAACAAACTAAAAACCAACCCACTTTTAACTGCCTAAATTATGCGAGTTCTGCCTATTCTAAGATATTGCTGTACAAAGCTTTCTCTCAGAGAGGGGATGATGAGTCGAAAATAGAAAGCAATTCAGGGTGTGGTGTGGGGAACAACAACAGGGTGCTGAGGTTTTTTTGTTTTGTTTTTAATATGTTCGTGGTTTTGACCCTCAAATAAAATCTCTGAGAAAACTGCAAGGCTACTTGAAGATAATGAAAAAACCCTTCCCTTGCTCCAGGAGATACAGAGAAAGAGAAAAAAAAAAAAAAACCAAGCAAAGGAAAAAAATGAATCTCTAATATATAAAGCCATATAGGTATCAAAAGCTGGAAACAATAACCCATCTGTATAAGGGAAAACTTTAGCTGAAGGAATCTATTAAAGAAAAGCCTTCTTTTAGCTCCTTGAATAGTGTAAATATTACATTAAAAAACAGGCGTCAGCTTGTGGACTTTATAAGGGGCCATATCATTCTTCACTGGAGTAACAACTATGTAACTGCTGTGAAAACAGGATCTTGATACTATACAAGCCTGCAATATAGCCAAGGTATTATATAGGCTTTGACACTAATTTGGACAGGCTCCATGACTTGGTGGAAAGTGGAACTTATGACTTCATCCCAAATAGGACTTAATGGAGTTCTGCAAATATTTGGACCATTTGAACCAATCAAAATGAAAGAAAATAAAGTATAGAATTGTGTGCACAGTTCAGCTGATCTGAAAGCTTTTTTGCAAATCCTGGGAGACCTGATCCATTGGGCACACAGTTTCTAGAGAGCAGTGGATGCCATGTCAGTGGGGCAAGTACTTGCAATACAAAGACTGCCATAACAAACTTCAGCAAGCATTACAGACCACTCCCTTTATTACAAAACTTTCTATCAAGAAGTATCAAACACTAGTTTTACAAAAATCATGTGGATTTTTGCAGATATTTTTGTAGATATTCACAGCTGAGTGGATTATGAAAATGAAAGACACTGTTTATATGGTGATTGTTTCTTTCAAGATGCTTTCAGTCTTGAAAGAAACAGCGCAGTAAAAGCCTGGTCAGAAACTGCCCGCATTGTAGCTCTTTGGGGGTAAGAACCGGGTTTCAGTTTCCAATGATGACACATTGCTATTCTACTCTGCACCAAAAGGAGCAAAAGGACTCCAAAAATGTTGAGCAGTTCTCTACAGCATATCCCTGAAAATTTGAGTACATCAAAGTATTAATAAATACATCCACAAAATAAGCAACTTTACAAGGCTTCTTTTCTACAGATGGAGACAGAGAGGCATATATGCTGACAAGACAATTAAAATTCTTCCAGTAAAACATTATCAGAGTTAGGAATAGACACTGATCTGACACTGAATCCAGCATTCTCACACTTCAACTGTCATTTATACCACAGCGTTTTTATCCAGTTAACAACTCCCTGGGATCACTAGATGCTTGCCATTCGTGGATGTCCAACCACTAGATGGACTTTACCGCTACCTTCACACACACCCATGTGATAAATTACCAAGGCTGATGACCCACGACATGCAAACTATAAACATGCAAACTATAAAATAACACTTGTCTCCCTGTTCTGTTTCGAAGTGATGTGCATGACCCTTGCTCTGCACATGAATATTCCAGCAACTAAAATCAAGGTGGGATTCTGTTTGCTTGAAGGGTGGAAGATGATTACCACCGGTGCTTGATTTCCCACAGGTACCACTCTTTTCCTTTCAGAGATGTAAAGACACAACTCACGGCATCATCTGCAATTAATACCGAATACAATGCAATCGTTTAACACTTTGGACTATACACTGACAAAGGTCCTAAAAAAATTAATGTATTGGGTTTTTCAGCTTTTTCTTTCAGTAGGACCAGCAGAAACAGGGAAAATAGGATGCAGACAATTACAGTTCCCACTTATGCAGGAAATCCGTAGCACAGCCAAGAATCAATCCACACTGAAGTTGTACTGCACTCTTATCCAAATCACCATTCTCCCTTTTTTCATGACTGATCGACTTTTTTTTTCACTATAAGGAGTTCAGCTTTCAAAGAAACATTTACTTGTTCATTAACACACTGTCCTTCTATTGGCTATATTTCAGTTTAGAGCAGCCAAAGTCTCACAAATTAAAAGTACATTTATCAAAGGACACAAAATGTGTTTCATCTGGTGTGGGATGAAATGCTATTCCAGGAGTCGACCTAAAATACATCTAAGGTTTTCAGACAGTTTATGCTCCAAAAAGCCAACTATGTCCCAAGAGATGCTAATTTTGAAACAGGACAGACCATAGGACTGAGACATTCACTAGACAGATGTGGTCACCACTCCATTTTTCAGACTCCATGACTAGCATTTACACAAATATTCTCAGATTTTGGGGAAGGAAGCTGTGTCCAAGCCTTTTAAGTACAATTTACCCAGATTGAGAAAAACAAACATTACTTCTCTCACTGGAATTAAGCTATTGATACGCAGATAATAATCCTTCGGCCACAAAAGCAGTCTACTGTATAACTTATTAAAAGAGAATATTCATTAATCACCAGCTAGAGCACGCAACTGAGTATTTTCTAATTGCCTCTCGCAAAGGTCAAATATAGCCATGCAGGTTTCCAATTCGCTGCATTATGACACAGGGATATTTTACCTAACAGGCAGGATGGTTTTTTGGGGGAGTTTGATTTTGTTTCTCCCTCCCTCTCTCCATTTTGTTTGTTTGTTCTGTTGTTTTGGTTTTTTTCTTCATTTAGCCTGAGCTCTGTCCTGCTACCAGTAACTTGACAGAGCCAATAATGACCTCTGATGTTGGTTACTAACTAGTCTTTCAAAGGAAGAATCAAAGCCTTCATATTGTTACTTAGATTACAAAATGCCTTATAACGTCAAACCGTGGAGCTTACTGTCAAAAAAATACAATAAAGTTTAAAAACATAAAAATGGAAAAGGGATACATTTGTGATCAATAAGGATTCCTTCTTAGAAATCTGAGAGAAGTTTGATGCTGAAATCCTTAGCCTTTAGAAATGAAAATGGACTATCATTCATTTTCGAAAGATGGGTGGCTCTACCACAGCTAAACCCCCCTCCAGCCAAGTTAAATATATGCTTTGTTTTGAACTGATTATGCCATCCCTCACTTTTTTTTGGCTTCCCAAGAATGCATAGATATAGAACCTCCAGAAGCTGTATATTGTATACACAGAATGTGTCATTATCAACTTCCCATAACACTCAAAATCATTTCAAATTAATTATTTATAATTGGTATCATTCTAAAGGAGATGATGGCCATGCTTTCATTTCTTAACCTCCAGAAAACATGTGAGATCCTTTGCATATATACACAGAGATGGACTCTCACAGAAAATAGACTGGAATGCCATGAGTGGCAGGTAGAAAGGTTGTCAGTGCAGTGTTATGAGCCAAAGATAAGAACTAATGTTTTCTGAAACCTCGGAAGTCTCAGTCACTGATTTTAATGTATAACTGTAATGTTTAATCCAAGAATAAGTTTTGTAATAAACATATCTGGCACAAGACTTACAGCAGATTACTGATGGAGAGAGTCCCTTTTTAAGGAACTTTATATTTTAATAGGATTGCATAGTACACTTTTAATTTTAAGAACTTGTCTTCTCTTCTCTTGGCTTTTTACCATTCTCCTCAATACAGACAGATGCAAACTTGCTGCCTGCACTAATTGCAGCATCCTCTTCTTATCGTTCACAGATCGTATAAGTATGCTTGTCCCTCTTCAAATATATTTCCTGCTATAGAATGGGAATCACACCACCACCAGGCATGAATTTAGGGGCATAGTGTGTGCAGTGACCAATAGGATCACTTGTCCCTGTATTTACAGAACTACTTAATTGTACCACTGAGGCCACATTGAATTATCCAATGATTTCATCCCTCAGGACAAAGATTATTTGCCAAGTTAAAGTCTACCAATATTATACATTGTTCCTCTGCTGTTTAACATTTGTCTAACGACTCTTGTTGGGCAAGTTCTCCTGACTCTGTTGCTGCATAAAGATCATTCTGTCCTATTCGCTGAAGTCCATACTCATGTTTAATACCTTTTAGGTACTCTACTTTTCACAAGTTCCAAATCAACCCACTGATATTTTGCAGTTGGTAAGTGTATTATATAAATAATAAGCTGCCAAATAATGTGATCCATGAATTCTCTGCACTTCCAATGAACAAGTTCTCAGGAGCATATCCTCCCTCAGCCCATTCTGTATACTCTGTTTAAAGGTGAAGGGAAATGCCCACTATGGAGCACCCTACCAGTCAGAAGATTGATTTACAATCATTCTGCTCAGGGGGTCTTCAGGAGAAGATGAAACATTCCTCATGGACATGGCCCACGTTTCCAGGTGTGTGGCTGTGGACTTACACTGTATCCCTGAACCACACCTCTGTCCCTACAAACCTGCAGTAAGTTTGAGGTCAGGGTCATGGTTCTGCAGTAATTCCTGCGGCAGCTGAAGCTAACAATTTGTCATTATGCCAACAAATCTTAAGCAGCAGCAGCAACACATACTCTATTGTTTCACTAACATCCAAGCGCTGTATCATTCCTACTACCTCTTATTCTCTGTTATATACAAATAGTGTGTGTACATTTCCATGCTAGTATTAACCCAGTTCAGCTTACAGTCAACACACTGGGGTTACAGCAGGGACAGAAAGGGACTTTTTCCTTACCCATCCAGTTTACCTTGTCCCCTTTCCAGCAGCACTCTTTTCAGCTGTATCCTCACCACATTAGAATGTTGTCTTTTGGATTGTCTCCTTCCTCGCTTCCTTTCCTTCTCCTCCTGGCTTTCTTTAGGCAATGTGAAAAGCCACAGAAGGACACAGACTGTGTAACTGAGCCTCCTGTCCCCCACATGCCTGTGCTGAAAGTTTATCTTTTTGTCCTACTGTTTATCTCCAGCAAGCATTCACTTATAATCTTTTGCAAATAAAATGAAGTCACCTACCATTCACGGCAAACACCCTGCATATTGCTCAATGATAGGAATCAAATGTCACTAACTGTGCTCAAATACACACAGAACTACCTAGGACACAGCTACCTAGAGCCAGCAGAGGTATTTAGTTTTGTTAACACAAAGCTCTAAAAAGTTTCTCTTCACTGTTCATAACATGTCCACAGTCTGCTTTTCCAGTAACGCTGGCGCTTGCTTCAGCTCACTTCTGCTCTGGGCCCTTTACTAAGCATGATGACAGTTTGATGGTCAGAAGAGCCACGTATTTTCTATTTTTCTCCATCATTTAACCCATCACTATCGAAAAAAACAGCAAAGTTAGGAGTTGTTGCACAGATGAACAAAGGAAATAAATACAGTCTGAGAGGCCCAGAGCTTTTAAGCTGCTAGCCCAATATTTGAATGTATCACTAAGTTCCCTTGTCTGTCTCCGCCCTTTCCATAAACTCAGGTAAAACTGTTTCTCTGAGTCTTAATTTCTCTCAACTATTACATCTGCAAAATGTTTGGGGCGCCAAGTGCCTTTCAACAGATGACTGAGTATCATGGAAGAGAATGTGATTTTCACATCAATTAAGGTGAGTAGGTGAAACTGTCACATCTGACTGTAATGAAAATGAAAAAACTCTCCAGAACTGTAGAAGGTAATTTATTTATTTATTTTCATGAATATCACTATATCTTGGCAAGGATTCTTTACTGTGCCCATTTTTTAACTTTTCACTGAGAAGGAATTCAGCAACTCTTCCTGCTCTGTATTCACTAGCTTTTTTAAGGCTGGTAGACACTCAGTGAAATTCAGAATACAGACAAGGGTGAGTCCTGGTCTGTGCCAAACTTGCTTCTCACATACCTAAGAAACATGCTAATTATTTACATATTCTTTGCTCTTGCTTATTCACCAAAGACTAATCGGAACAGTGAGAAGTGCATTGTACAGAATATATATTATTATTACTATTGCATACCATCAGCAGGACTGACTCGTATTTGGATTGTGGAGATCCAGAACTTTTGCAAGAGGACAGAGAGCACACAATCAGGTGGCAGCAACTAAATCATGCAACCAGCGTTTACATGTACTTCCCATACAAAGGAATGGGATTGTTCACTATTATTATTGTTCTTAAATACAGCAGATTACACCATGTTAGTAGGATGACAGCTGGATAAATGCTTTCTTTTTTTCTCAGCTCCCTCTTTTTTTTTTCCATGTTGGGGTCAAATCTGCTCTGACCGAGCTCTCTTAAACTCCCACAGAATGCAAGCCAAATGCAAAACATGCCATTAGGCACAATGATGAAATTTTTCCATGTATTACTGTATAAACTCGAGACTATTTTGGGCCTGTTTTCTTTTATATGTTAAATTCTAACTTCAACTGAGACACTAGTAGCTCACCTGAAAAATGCAGAACTGTAAGATGGACACTCAAATTGCACATATTTAGAATATCTGTAGTAAATAACATGGGAAGTTTATGGTATGTACATCTTTAGTAGTCTGAACTAATGAGCTGGGAAGACATTTTCAGCAACTAACCTTTCTTTTTGGAGAGAGAGAGGAGTGGGAGGAAGAAATTAAAAATATTCCATGCCGTTCCCATGGGGGGGTGGGGAAGAAAATACTTTTCAAGTATACATAAATAAATATATAATTTCAAGACCCTGACCCAAGGTAACCTTTTATAACAGGATAAATAAATGAGCTGGTAACTGTTAGCATTGCAACATGGAAAACACAAACCAAGTAAGGCAGACAATTCAGAAAACCTTATTATCTCTTCTTATGTCTACTACAAAGTGGTCTTTTAGGTGTCACAACTTCAAGCTGCAATAATGCTTATCACCTGAATTGTGCATGCATTTTTGCATCCTTGACACTAAACTTATACCTTAACCCATTACAAGTGGAACTTAAAAAAAAAAATTAAGAGGAGTATCTCATGTTATTAAGCCTACTATATTGTTTCTTCAAGTAATCACTTTGAGGTACTTGCTTTGGAAGTGAAATTTTCAAGGAAAAAACATGAAGAAACAACTAAAAATGATAAGCCATAAAAAATGGACAATGATTCTTTGCAAGTATGCTGACCTACATAAGAAATAATAGGGCAACATCAACAAATTCATACTTGGTATGAGAAAAAAAGCCTACATTCATTATATGGAACTATGAAAGAGTGAAATGGAGTCTTATATGAACTTTGAGTTTTATTCTCCCCATGAGAACACATTCTCTGCATTAAATAATGTAGAAGAAACTTTATATAATTTCTGACTTCATTTTTTACTGTATTAATAATGTTGCACAAATTTGGGAGCTAATTGTTTCAGCTTATGACACTCAGCTACCATCAATCAAACTGTACCTTCACGATGAAAAGATCCAAGTATAACACTAATCAGGAAATGTGTGCATTTGTTGTATTAGTGAAATTCTTGATGCATTTTGTTGTTTTGCATTATGTCTTGTGCCTGTCATAGGCCAGAGTTTCTGAATTTACTGCTCTAAAACCTTTATAACAAAGAAATTTATAACACAGAAATGCATTTATAACAAAGACATTTTTTAAGCCATGGGCCTGTCTTCCATACCTAGACTAAAGATACTGAAATGACCCAATGTCAGCATCAAGCTAACAAATCTTTCCAAACATCTGAGCATGAAGTCATTCTGTTAACAAAAAAAGGAACAGATGCTGGTGGGAAAAAGGCAAGTTAACTCCAAAGTTGCTGGCATTTTCCAAACATCCAGCTGAAGGAAAGCCATGGTTTTCAAAGGCCACTATTCTCCCACTGTGACTTACTAGTGTTAGGAGATTTCCCATGATTCCTATGCTAACTGAAAGCAAGTCTATTTTCAGAGAATTCTTTTGAGAAATTCCGCATTTCATACTGTTTTACCAGCAGCCTCCTGAGCTAAGGAAATCGTGCACTCTTTCAGATAAAAAGCAACCATGGATCCCAGGCACTGGAGCAAACTAAGTAACATCAGCTACAGCCTATTTCAAGGAGTTGGTCTCACAGCAATAACACAGGACAGCATACAGTAGGTTGCACAGAGCCTTACTGTTGTCCCCTTTCTTTATAGGATCATCCAGATGCTTTCCTAGTTTGATTTATGGTCATTTCAGAGAATCACAAAGTAATTTAGGATGGAAGGGGCTTGGGAAGTAGGGACCTTAACCAACTTAATTTCGAAATTAGGTCACGTTGTTCAGGTCATTGTCGTGTTAAATTAAAATGTTGACTGAAGAGCTGAACTTCTGCCACAAACTTTCAAAGCATTGGTAAGAAGAAAAACAATTTTTTTGACGCACCAAAGACTAATTCTCCATCTCCAGTGTGGCTTTGCTGACTTTTGCCCTATGGTCATCAGACATACTCATCATTTAGCCAGTAATACACTTACATCAAGCACTCAGCCTCCTACTGTCTACCAACTGCTTTTACTTTTAGGCTGTCACATATGCTATGAGGGTTACTGTGCATTTTCCAGACTTTACAGTGAAGAGGAACTACAAACACCCACCCCACATCCACTCACACTCCCTCTCAACACTTCAGGCAAAGCTGGGAGAAAAACTTCCACAAAGTCACATTCAAGCCTTATCTGGAACTCCTTACAAATGGCTTCTCAAATATTGCAGCAAACCATCTTGTATGTTGCTGTCTGCTGCTCCTCAGTACAGCATATGGAATAACAACTTGAAGAAGGGAACTTATAAGGGACACATTAAATGCTCCTTAAAGCTATAAAACTATAACCAAAACAGTTTAATATTCCAAATAAGTAACAGACTCTAAGAGTATTTCAAAGAGGAAAAAGTACTGCAAGAAGATAGAATTGAAAACAAAGCAACTTCAAACCACCCACTTCATTTATTATAAGACAACCACGTGCTTGGCACCCTTCATACAGAAAGGATGAACCCCAAAGGGCTTTCATAGCTTGGATCAGACAATACAAAACCAAAACCCACACTCAGACAATACAATAGTGTGATCTTCATCTGGCATATTGTATCACTAAATGAGACCAGATGAAGATCCATTTTCTCTCTTCTTCAGGGAATATCCATCTTCCTCTGAATATTTCAGAACTGGCTGAATAGCAGATCCCAGAGGGTCATGATGAGTGCCACAGGGTCTAGTTGGATGCCTGTCACTAGCGATGCCTCCCAAGGTTCAATATTAGGCCCAATATTGTTTAACTCACTCACAGATGTCTTGGATGAAGGGGCAGAGGCCTCTTTGACAAGTTTGCTGACAATACAAAGCTGGAAGAAGTGTCCGATACTCCAGAGAGCTGTGAAACCCTTCAGAGGCTTTCCAACTTGACAAGTTGGGAAGATGGGCAGAGAAGAACTACCTGAAATTCAACAAGGGCAAATGCAGAGTCCTGCACCTGGGGAAAAAAAACCCCATGTTCCAGTAAAGGCTGGGGGCTGATCTGCTGAAAAGCAGCTCTGCAGAGAATGACCTGGGAGCCCTGATGGACAACAAGGTGTCCATGAGACAGCAGTGTGCCTTTGTGGCCAAGAAGGTCAATGGTATCTTGGGGTGCACTAGGAAGAGCATTGCCAGCAGGATAAGGGAGGTGATCCTGCCTCTCTACTCAGCCCTAGTGAGGCTGCATCTGGAGCGCTGCATCCAGTTCTGGGCTCCTGGATTATAAAGGAGCTCCTGGAGTGGGTCCAGTGGAGGGCAACAAAGACGATTATGAGACTGGAACACCTCTCCTGCAAGGACAGGCTGAGGGAGCTGGGCTGTTTAGTCTGGAGAAGAGACTGCTGAGAGGGGACTTTATCAACGTCTATAAGTATCTGAAGGGAGGGTGTCAAGAGGATGGAGCCAGGCCCTTCTTGGTAGTGCCAAACAACAGAGCAAGAGGCAAAAGGCAGAAACTGATGCACAGGAAGTTCCACCTGAATAAAAGGAAGTACTTGTTTACTGTGTGGGTGATCAAGCACTGGGAACACACTGTCCGGAGAGGCTGGTGAGTCTCCCTCATGAGATATTCAAGAATGGTTTGGAAGAAATCCTATGCCATGTGCTCTAAGACCCTGCTTTATCAGGTAGGGTGCAGCAGATGACCCTACTGGTAGTCCCTTACCAACTCTGTGATTCTGTGTTTTCCATGTGTATCACCTATGTTAAAGCAGGAACCTGATGAAATGAACTCCTATCTAAATACAACAGATGTAATGCAGTCTCTTGCTCTTACAACCTCCATATGAAGCCTTAAACGCAAAGCAAAGATCTCAGGGTTTTGGAATAAAAGCTCTGCCAGTTCATTTTAGCTGAGAAATAACTGTATCTCCATCTCAATCAAGCTGAAATTACACTTCACATTGCAAAACCAGATACACAGCAGCCCTAGAACAAACAGTAGGTGCAGAAATTTTCTCTCACTTCTGAAAACTTTCTTTAAAGGCGAGGAGAACTCCAGGTTTTACATTTGCATCCGTCTTGTCCTTCATCCCTGGCAACTTAGATCCGTCCATCAGATTGTAAATTTCTTTATTTTTTTATGTATGCACACATATACTTGTATGAATTTATATTATACATATTATTACTTTTTATATTTATAGTTTTAACAGCAAGATGAATACAAAGTATAGGGTAAATGGCAAGCTGGAACTGTAGCTGGGTTTCAAGCAAGGCTTATAGTCATAATACAGCCTGTGTTTGGATTGAAAATTTTGCTTAGAGCTCTGCAAGAGTCTGAAGGTAGGTGTGGGCATCGGAGTGGAGGAAAGAAGTATCTTGCTCTATATCCAGCTGCACAATATCAAGCTATACTTCTTAGAGTGACATTTTGTTGACAATGCAAACTTCAAGGGCAAAACTCAAAGAGAAAGTCTCAAAGAAAGAAAAAAATCAAAACTGGACATGAAGACATTATCTTCAGAAATGTCAGATAGCCAGCAAGGGACCAAAGTGGGAGTTTGTGAAAATAAACTGCAAATGGTATAAAAAGACAGTAGTAAAACTACTAAAAGTTAAAGTCTGACTAACACTAGGATTCTCCAGAGTATTCTGAAGCCTATGAGGATGGAGCTCTCATTTTAGGAAAAGGGAATTAAATACAAAGTGATGCTGCTTCTTTGTGGGAGACGTGCAAGTCTTCTCTGCAAGGGCATCTGGGGCACCCACCATCAGGACTGCAGCCTCAGTGGTTTCAGCAATAACCTGTGATCTCAGTTCAAAGCACTTGGACTCCTTATGTAATGTAATGTGTAATACACAAACGTGCCACCTAATACATCTTTCTGGCTCCTTGTAGTGAATACAACCAAGCCCAGAGATTGCATCACAAGAACATCTTAGAAGACAGGTTAAGTGTAGTAAAGAAAAAGAAAAAATAGTGCTAGAACTGAAAATACATTCAGATCTTTAACACTATATCTTAAAAAAAAAAAAAATAAAAATGAGCAAGGGAAAAAGAAGGAAGGGAGAAAGGGAAAAAGAAGGAAGGGAGAAAGGGAAAAAGAAGGAAGGGAGAAAGGGAAAAAGAAAAGGAATATTGTATGCAGCCAAGGCATGTGTAAATAGTGCAGGAAAAAGGTATGAGAGGATGACAAGGCCAGAACATTTTCAAAGTTTCCCAACGTTGCCACTCTTTCATTCAGATAGAAAGAAACACATTTTTGTATAAACACAACAATGACAAGTTTTTTGTAATTATATGGCAATTGAAATCAAAGACTTTTGTAACCAAGGAGTTTCCTGACTCCTACTTTCATATTCAGCTTAATAGGTTTTTTATTCATCAGGTAGATGAAAAATATAATTTATAGACATTTAAAAAAATTGCAGGGGATGGCATCATAAGGAAATTAGTTTCTTTTCTGCTAATTGGCTGTTACAGACTATTGTTCAGATAAATTTTCCTCAGAATTTTTATATCCTATTTTGCTATTGTGGAGAAGACTTTCTCTATATCTCTATCTTATAAAAGAAAAAGTAAAATAATTTTAAGGATTATAGGTATGTACTCTTTTTCGGATGCCATAAATGCCTAGTTCCAGAAAGTTTCAATGTGCTGCTTATCACTTCACTACTTGAGGTTGAAAAATCTCACTTGCATAGATAAAGTACAATCAACTCAAAGCAGCTATTCTACAGTACAACTAAAAGCACAAGAATACAAAATAACACTAAAATATCTAGGAATCTCAACAGAGTTATTAGGACTGAGATTTTTGTTGGGTTTATTTTTTTGATTGGAAAGAAGCCGTCTAGTCTGACCGTACTTTGGAAGAAGACTTACTACCAATTTTTTCCTCAAAGAAAGACAGAAGTAAAAACAAAAAAAAATTAGGGTTTAAGTTAACTCTGCAAAATGTGTGCGCTTACCACTAAAATCTGCTCAACCAAAGGCTTACAAATTAGTCTCTGGAGGCAGGAAAGACCATAAAAAGAAAACAACTTGACTTGCTTTCCAATAGCAATAAGTCTAACAGCTTGTAGAATTGTTCAGAAGGCAATAACCTATTGCCCACACCATGAGACGTCATCCTTAAAACTAGACTGCATCCAAAGCAATGTGTGCTGAAGCAGTGCAATCCCTACATTTTCTATCCTTTTTGGGATCCTAACACACGCTCATTTAGAAATAAAGTAATTGTGCTGACAACATTTTCTTTCTATATTATTATTTGATGAGCATTTAATGAGACTATATACATTAGTGTCAGCTTCTGTTAAAACAGCACTGAAGAACACTGGTTTTCTAAACTTTGACACTGAAATTTGCAAATTTCTGAAAGATCGGTCTAGCACTTGATCTAATTCCTGATGATGATGATATATATGATAGGAAATCTAGAGATAATTTTACAGGAAAAAATTACAGAAGTGGACTTCTGTTTTATGTAAGTCTAAATTTCAGCTTATGGTGAGACACAAAGATTATTCTAAACAAAACCAGAATAAAGTACCTGAACTGAGGGAGGATGTCATAATTTGTATCGTCTACATATGGCTTTACTTAGTATTTAGTATCAGGGGAAGTTCATGCAACAGAAGAAGAGGCAATCTAAAAGATGTAGTACTGGTGTTTTGTGTAGAGGATGAGGGTGCCATCAGTGGTGACTAATTAATGATTCTTCTGATGTAAACTAAGACAACTGCACCTCTTATTGTCCATCCTTTACTGACTAATGGCAAGGTAGAGAACAGCTGAGATTAAGAACACATTAACATTTTCCAGCAGAGCAGCCTTTATTCCTAGCAAATAGCTACTCCACAAATGAGAGCAAAACATTCACTATAATTGGTAGCCAAAGCTACTAGAGTTTCAGATATGAACCTGGAATGGCCGAAAGTGACCAAAGCAAACATGGCTCAATATGTCATCCACACACATGAGATTTCAGTCAAGAACTCAACCTTCTTTGAGTACTAAGGACTGTTGAATGGCAAGCTGTGCTCCTGGCATACAACTTCCAATGCACAGAACTACCTGTCTTCCCTTATTTCTTCAGAAAGACTTGATATCAGAAAAGAGTGGGATGCATTTTTTAATACAACAGTGACCTTCTGCTAACATATTGCAATCAAGTACTACAGAAGATTATATCTAAAGTCTATCTGCCTAGATAAATGTATGTCTACAACAATGACTGATCTTCATTTTTGCAAGTGACATTTATTTATTTAAGGCAACCCACTAATCTTGCCACCTTTAGAGCAAATCAGGAAGCTGATTTTCCATTCCTTTTAGGCTAGAAAAGGCTCCTGAAATTAATGATTGTGATCAGCTGCCTCAAGCTGCACTTCTTGACCTTCTAGTTCATAGTGTTTTCACTTGCCATGTTACGAAGCATAGAGTTTATGCTTCCCAGGAAGCTCAAAGAACCCAACATCAGCAAGACAGAGCTCTCTGGGGGCTTGTCCTGAACAGTTGGTAATATTCTGCCAAGTGAGAAATTGGACCCTTTGTGGCTAAAATTAGATTACAAATTCCCCAGGAAAAAGGCAGCTTTGTTTTAAACAAAGCCTAGAATAAGCATCTCTGTCACTGTAAAACAACGATGATAGGTGGATTAGGTAGTAGGCTAGAGAGAGATGTCATCACTGATCATCTGACTGCCTGTGAAGGAAACAATGAATAACACTAGACAGTTAAGGTTTCAAGCAATTGAATGTATCTACAATGTAATGAATAGGCATCTGGCAATGCTATCCCTCTCCAGTTAGCACATCATTTTGGATAGCCAGAGTTCGCTAACTGAGGTTGCACTATAAATGCATTATAAAGATTTTCCAGTATGCAGCTTCTTTAACTCTGGAGGTCTTTAAGATTCCTGTATCAAATCCACTTCTTTAAAAAAAGGGGGGGGGGAGGACAAACCAAACCCAACAAAATCCCCAGTGTAATGAGTGAATTCAACCAACATACTAAATACATTAAAGCACGAATCTTCCTGCCAAGGCAGACTGGTCTGAGAGGCGGAATGCAGGGCTCTCTAAGACAGCTACAAATAGATCCTCTCCCACCAGAGCTGAAACATCCAGCTGAGCGGGCCAGCAAAAATGTAAAGCAGACATTAATCACAGTAGCCCACACTTTCCCTCCACTTGCAAGCTCTGTGTACCAGCAATAAAAAAGAAGGGAGAGAGCAATAAAGACAACTGAGCCCAGACTTCTTATGCACTTTCTGATATATTAGTAGCTTAGAGGCTAGCATTATATTAGCAAACTAATTAATTGATTTCCATTAACTTCCCTATATGAAGTTTAAAAAAAAAAAAAAACCTCAACCAACCAACTAACCAAACAAAAAAACCTCTAAATGTAAAGCACCCCTGACTGGTCTGGTTTTCTTTAATTACATGGTAAGAAAGCTCATTGTCCCCACACTGAGGAAAAAAGGCAGCAAACACAGCCTCAGAAGGACCACAAGCAGGGTTTTAATCTGCCATGTTCAGCATTGAAATCTAAACCTCCTCTTTCACCTTCTCTTATGCAGACTTAGGCATAAAGACTGATGCCGTCATAGCATGACTTACACACTTGGGAAATAAAATTAACCAACAACCCCCTCACCTTTTTTCCCCTAACATTTGTGGCTAATAAATGAATGTTCTTGGGGCCATCTTTATTTCCAATTGGCTGTTTCCTAGAGCGGCAAAACTTTTCCACCATACCATTACTGCAAGAATGCCTCGTTTAGAAGTTTCACAATAGTGAATTCACTTGGCCATCATTCTGCCAGTAATAAAAATTCCCAATATGATATATCAGCCTTTGGTTTACCATGCCTTTACTGGTTTGTCAGAAATTTGAAGACATTGGATGGAGAAGTGTTTCATATAAATTGATAGGAGCTGGTCATTTTTGCTTTTGAGTGCAATGGGGAACATTTCCTACAAACTCTGGAAGACCATGAACTACCAAGTTTTAAGACATTAGCAAAATTGTGTACTTCATGGATATTTGAAGGTATCCAGAAGGATTTCAGCAATATTTTTTCTATTCTAAGCAACCTACAAAAGTTTTCCAAAATTCCTTAGAACATATCCATGATAGCTTTTCTTTCAGATCAAAGGAAATAAAGCAACACAAAAACCCCCAAACAAATTCCAAACAAACAATAAAACAAAAAAAATCCAAACATGTAGAAAATTCAAAATGGGACAATGTACAATTTTAGAGATGTTAGCATTTTTTTTTCAGAAATCATAAGCATATATTACTTATAAGAAAATTGTGCCATATCCACACTGATAAAAATCTTTACATCACTTAATCATGTTCTTGAGTAAATAGTAAATAAACACATAGCTCAAATCAAGATGCAACTATGTACATGCATTCAGAATCTATTGGTGAGCTACTCCAACCAGAGCAAAAATATTACCTTCTTTTTGCTGCAGTAAATCTGCCATTTCTTCTCTGGAGGGAGTGCAAACATAGCCTCTCTGTTCTTGTCTGTGAGATCCAATTCATCCTGGAGATTGTGAAAAGGAAAAACAGGAAAAAAAAAAGAACAGTCAGCAGCTGCACTGGTAACTTCTAACAGGTTGAGAGAATTCTGGACCAGGAATGTTGACTACCCTTAAATCAGGAGGACTCAGTGGCTCCCAAAGACTCCAAAGATTATTGGTTTCATCATTTTAAAGTTGCTACCTTGAGTTCTCCCTGTCAGAGCAGAACCTCTGAAGACAGGCAGCCATAGTAATTCCCATCTCAAACTTCCATTACTAATAACCAGTCAAGGATGGGAAAGATCATATGAAAGGCATGAAGTGAGAAACTCGAAGCACTGGATTATGTGCACAGATATTCCTTTTGACTCTTGAAGGCTAAAAATTTGATATACCTTTTCCCTGGCAGGCAGTACCAATTTACTTTCAACAGAAGGAAAATATTTAAGTTACTACATCTTTCAAGCAAAAGTCACAAAACAGTTGTCTAGTAGCAGTAATGTAATCAGATACCTACAGGTTGAAATGTTTTTCTAGATGTCTGTCCTCTGAACCACACAGTCCTTATCAAAAGGCAACCAGCATTTCAATACAAAGGACATATCTTTCCACACTGTCAAATCAGGTTGATCAGACCAGAAAATTCAGTCTCTGTTAAGAAAAGCAAGTTCACTAGAACATACCTTCTTAGAGCTGAGTTAACCTTACATTAGTAAAATGAAGGATAATGCTGTGATCTGGAACTGACTCCCAACTCTGTCAAGAGCACCATCTGGATACATCATCAAATTCTCCAGCTTCAGTTTCTCCTCTGTAAAAGGTGGATAAAAATAGACTCTATTCCTATATACCATGTCTCTAAAACCATCAAAGCAGAGATTGCTACTTCCTCTGTGTTTATTCAGCACTGACCAGAATAGAGCTCCCATCACAGCTGCCAGTTTCAGGTGCTTAAAATGGAATTAAACAAAAAAGAGTGGTCTTTAGAGCAAGAAGACTGCATGAGTAGGAACAGATGAAGATGTCTAAATGTGGGTTTCATCAATATAAAGAAAATATTCCAATGAATCAATTTTGCAGGGTTTGGGAGGAGGACGGGGGGGAGGATGTTTCCTTTATATATATGAAATATTTGGAGAAGGAAGTGTCCAGGGGTCCAATATCAAGATGACATTGCAGCAAAAAAACGCTGCACATGCAGATTCTGGCACCCACACTAACCTTGTCCAGGCAGAGACAATATCTCTTTAACTCAGCCCAACAATGGCTCATTTGGAAAGCGTTCAGGGCTGGAAAACTTGTGAAAACAGTGAGCAAAATTGCACACTGAGCCTGGTAGCGGCTGCTGACAGATTTAAAAGCCCACAGAGATTTAAGCTGCAAAAAGGTACAAAAGAAATGCAAACTGTAACAAGACGAGGTCAGTGCCAGCAGCCCAAGGTAGAAGAAGCTGGAGGGTCGTTTTAAACAAGAAAAAGTTTAAAGGGAGAAAAAAAAATTAGCTGTGAAAAAAGAGTGCAAACCATGTGGAAATGTTTAGGGTGAGTTTCCAAACAAGGGGGCAGCCAAGCAAGGCAAGGAGTTTTATCCCTGTTATACACAATTAGAAAGCTCAGGCCAGGATCACATTCTTGGGCAGAGAGGGAGAGTGAAATGATATGTAAGGCCTTAAGACAAGCGAAGGAATGCTGTTGAAGGTCAAGCATGCGGGATGTAAAGGAGGGGCAGATAGGAAATCAGAAATGCCAGGTTTGGAAGAACAATCAAAGAGGTCAGAAGATAGAACTGAAATTAACTAGCTGGGATCAGTTAAGTTCTTAGAAAAAAAATATGATTGTTTTATTAAACTGCTCAAGTATTTTTATTTGTTTTTATTTTATTTTTAAATTCAGGGCAGCTAACTTGTTTGGGTTTTTTCACTTTTTCCATCAGATCCTTTTCTGGAGTGCTCTTTCTGCTTCTGATGGCAGGTCAGACAAGCAGCACAAGCTCTTTAGAGGAGCTGTGCACAAAACTGAAGGATGAACTCAATCAATATACTTCAAGACAACCATTTCATCAAGGGAATGCTCCTATTGACTAAAACCACTCAGAGGGCAGGACTCTTGACACTGCAGCTCCTAGACACCGTCCTGGGCACTGGCAATGTCAGGGACATAAAGAGCAGTCTGTCTCAATAAGACTAAGAATATGGAACTTCTAATCATTGAAATTTTGTATCCTGATAGTATAACACACTTTCAAGGACAGAAATCTAAAAAGTTAGTTTTTAAGAATGGAAGATTCAGTGGAAAAAAAAGTGCATCCACTTACTACTTTATTGTGACTCGGGAGGGTAGATTAGGCGAAAAGAAGTTTAGAAGCCATCACATTAGCCCAGGTAACAGCGTAACAAGGAAACTACTCAGGGTTTGCAGGCATAAGCAGATCCAAAAACACCTGACTGGAAAAGAGCACATAAAGGACGGCTTACCCTTAATTTTCAAAGTTAGTGTTTGTCTTTGTTAGGAAATAAAATGCTGTATTCTAGCTCCCAGGTCAGATGGGAAAGTAGAAAACATGATTATTCAGGAGGAAATGAAACATCTCCAGATTGCAAAGCAGCAGTCAAACTCTTCAACTCCTTTTCCTGAAATTAGTCTTCAGCAAGCATGCTCCTTCACTGACAGGAAGAAGAGAGTGGGAAGAACTGAAGAAGTCTACATGCCCCCATCTACCATCATTTTAATCCTATCCTAAAAAAATCTAGAAAACCCTGCAAAATACAGGAGACATGAACCACATTACTTCATCTTACCTCTCCCACCCCTATTCCCTTTCCGCAAACGTTGAAAAAAAGACCACTGTGACTGCATAAGAAAACCCTGGATCTAGCTAAGAAATAAGACTCTGGATTAGGCAGACCATTTTTCTGTTCTGACTCAGGATCTAACAGACGGAAACATGCTGCCTAGAAGGAAAACAGAAGGAATAAAAGAAACAATAAATTTCAGAAAGGTAAATTGGTCCATGAACAGATCATTCTGACCCAACAAGAGGCAGATCCAACAGCATATAGAAATTCAGACCCTATAGTTAGTTCAGTGATAGCAAGCAGCTATTGAAGGACAATGGAATTGCCAAGTTTGACAGAAAAAGTGAAGAACTACAAACTCTGAATGCAGGACTGAAGCCGGACTAGGGAAGCCAACATTACCAAATGCCAAGGGTGCAAATGTAAAAGGCAAGGAAAAAGGTTTGGACAATACAAAGCAGGGAAAACTCCTTCCTCCATCACCCATGCCAGTTTCTCAATAGAAATATAGTAACTCCTCTTCTATGCCATGGACAGGCAGCTTGGTTCCAGCAATTCATGCCAGCATGACCCAGCACAATGGAGTTCAGTCTCCTGGCTCTTAAAAACACTTGAATTTGCAAGTGTTCCCGTGAAACACAGATTCAAAGGTTATTTGCCAGTCTATATGAGGGAGATGTAAAGTACTCCCAGTTAATATTCCTTACATTTCTCTCCTTTATCTATTTCCTATTTTGTTTTATTTACTTAGAGTTAATTCAGTTAATTTCACTTTCATGTGGGCATTTTTTTTTTACTTACATAGAATGAAATCCAGTGATAAAACATTTAAAATGTACTGGAGCTGGATTTGAGGCTCAAATACTTCCAGTTCTTAGGCCAAAAGGAAAGGTGGCCTCCATTCAAAATGGCTACAACCCAAGGAAATAAAAGACAAAGAAAGGGAACAAGAAGGAGGAATGGTAGGAAACAGAAACCCAGTATTTTGTGGGATTTAAAACCACGTTAAGTCCCTTGTTTTGGGGAACATTTATCAAAGCATGAAAGCTGGATTTGATGCTGCACAGCCATCAGCTCAACAATGATATCACTCGAAGCTCCAGAAAAGCTGAACAGAAAGGCATTTCCCACCTAGACTGGGCAGTAATTAAATTAATAACGAGAAACAGTACAATTTTTAGAATGTAGAAGAGTGGTTTACTTCATGAAAGACCAACTAAAGGAGACCCTTTAATACCTACCAACATGCCTGACTCTCTAAAGGAGACACCTCAAGGCCACATATCTTGACTTAAAGTTAAATGCTGCAGACCAAGAACCACAAATTTGGTTCTCCAAATATTGGACACTTATGGGAGGAGATTTTCACAATTCCTGTTTCTCATTCTGCTTACCTCAGGTCCACTGGCTGCTGGACTTACTGGTCACTGGGGAGTTCCACACTGACTTAAGGTTAGACTTAAGGCTTTGTTTTGTAAAAGACAAAACCCAACAACCAATGAACCAACCTTCACTGGCTGGTGGAGTTGTTTTTTGGGGGGTCTGAGATTTTTTTCACTGCTGTTTTATCTTTGCAAATATATAAAAAATCATGCATAACATTTCCAGCCCTATGAAACACAGAATTCTGACATATGTCTACTGCAGACAATAACTTTATTAATACATTGCCAGAAAGGAGATTTTGTTTATTATGTTTAGTTGGATAACTGTTGTTTCATCAATTTCTTAAAATTTCAGCTACAGAGAGTTGAGTTACACTTTTAATTTTTACCTGTAGGTCACAGTCTTTTACTTACAGTGCTCTCAAAAGCATATCCTTTCTATAAGCATCTACCCCGGGCCTGTGTTTAACGGCTTTTTTATGACTGAGAGACATTAATGACATATAAAAGCATATTATTATATGTTTTTAAGTTTATTTCTCCTGCAAACATATTCAGGCAATTAGTGAAGAATTATTAAAAAACTTAAATCCTTTTACCATCCTCAAATGCAATAGCTTTGCATTATATTTTACACCACAGAATCCAACACTAAGGAATAATACATAGGCAAATAGGCTTCAACACTTCTACTGCTCAGAGTTGCATCTTTTGAATGTCTGATTACAACTGTAGCACACTGATTGGTTCTTTAACAGTGATGGGTACTCAAACAAAAGGACAGCCAGGCCTTAGCATTAACAGGCTCCATGGGAACCAAATCTTCACGGCACAAACTGGCAAAGCTCTCAGGAAGTCTAAAGTATACTTTCTGTTAAATTCAAAATGGAAACTTAAGAAATTCCAGAACAGATGAGAGCAGCAATTAACTGACCTGTGACCAGCACCAAAAGTTTCAGAGGGCTGTGCAAAGCCCTTCAAAAGTACAAAGCAACAGAGCAAACTCTGTAGATGGTCAAACACTTCCCAACTCCCAGTCTCAAAAACTGGCTAATTTTGTGATACAGTTGACTTAATCTCCCTTTAAAGATGTTGATAACAATGGTATACACAAGTATTTTTTTCGCAGCCGTGAAGTTTTTGCTTTGCTTGCTAAAACCACCATTATCCTTAATGGTTCTTCATGAGTCATCCAATAGGAAAAAACTGAGAAAGTAGGAATTATATCCAGATGCCTTTGTGCACTCTAGAAAAAGCTTCTCAATTTCAAGACTCTTTATTCTAATAATTGGCTTGCATAGTCGCCTCAAAAATTCAGGCTCCAAGGGTATGGTTATTTTTATGTTATACCTTGAGCTATATGAATTTTAGTTAAATGCACTACTTTTATCCTGCTTCCTGTTCATATTCAAATTCCTTCTTTTTTTCCTTTCTCTTGCACACACCTACTTTTTCCCCTCAGTAATCTTTTTCTTATTCCCCTTGATCCTCTTCGCCTGTCATGTACAAATGCACTCTTCCTCATCCACTCATCAATCATTCTCTCAGCCTCTTAACAGCACCAAATCTACCCAAGTTACAAAATTAAGTATAATACACTGCTGCCAGTATAATAAATTCCCTGTACGGTACGATACCTGTTGCTTCAGGTTCCCCAAGGTGTTTTACATAGATGTTTGTCACCATGTCCCCAGAAAGGCCACATTCCAGTTCCACTGATGCTTCCAAGTGGCATAGCATAGCTGACAGCCCTATGCTCTGGACAAATTTATTTAAATCTTGTACAAGAAAACAGTGACCGATACACCATGGAGTCTCATCCACTATTCAATGGCAGGCCCCAGAGAAGGTTCATGTCCATGTGTAATGACTTTGAGGCAGTAGTCGACGGTGGATTAATCAATGCTGAAGTACAAGTCAAGTCAACATAAGACAAAAGGCACTGACATGCCTGGGACTTTACAGGAAGAGGAAGCAATGGAAAGAGAACAGGGAGAAAGTTGTCAGCAGTGCATTAAAAGCTTTTGCAACAGAGAATCCTATCCAGTGTAACTACTATAGCTTTAAAAAATGAATTGAGTAGGACCACATTGCTAACACTGTATGAAAGCTGCACTCTTACATTAACAACAGCCCCAAGAACCTTTATTTCATTTCATGCTGCCTATGTCAGGTTCTGTTGCCAAATAGTGAGCAGATTGGTCTGGTAGCTCACATTCAAGTTTGCCTCTGCCCACCAAGGAGGAAAGTCAGGGAGGAAAGAGACACTCTCATCATAAGTCCAGAGGCAGTGGTCCAAAAAAGCTGCTTCAGAGATAACTGCAGTGAATGAATAAAATAAAAACTCCAAAACAATCTTTTTCAGATATCAGTCCCTTTGCAAACAGCTCACGAATCCTTCAAATAGAAGAGACAAACCTTCCCTATTTAAATCACTGTGTCCACCTCCAGGGGACAGTATTGGATTGTTCCCCTACAATTTTTCTTCCATGGCTCTGTTTATTCCAGTTCACCGGGCTGACATGTAAGAGGCAGCCTGCTGGAAGAGTGTGCATTTCCAGTACTGAGGAGGTCAATGAGATGTTCTGAAAGACTGTCTGTCTGAACTGTCAGTGAATGAGGTTTATTGGACTGCACAAACTGCCTACACTCTTGTACAAACTGGAGCAATGAGCAGTGCAAAAGTCTCATCAGTCAACAGCATTACCACCCAACACAGTTAGCACAGATGAAGAACACTGGTTAAAAGTTCCCACTTGGGCACCTGATACATGTGCTGAGTCCACTGATAATTCATGAAGAAAAAAGAAAACAACCTCCAAACAAAATCAGTCCTGCCCCTCAAGCTCTTCCATCTCATCCTAACCCTTAGAACTAAAAGCAGCCTTTGTAAAGCATACAGAAATAGCACACAGCGAGAAGCAAAGGAGTAACATTTTGATCAGTTTTATAAGAATGAAGTGGATAACAGCAAAACATCCTGAGTTTCCACATATTTGCACGCACATACAATGTGTGTGTGCAGATGTATATGCTACTTGCACCTTACATACAAAAGAACTACTTACATAGGATGTATTGCAAAATATCTGCACATACCCACAATGTTTTATCATGACATTTGTGCATTATGAAACCTCTGTGCACACGAGTTGCTAACACAGCCTGTTGGCATAGGAAGCAATGTTTACATTCCAGCTACTGTCACAGATACGATGTAAAGCAGAGAAGCAGACAAACAACAGGCTGTGATTCCCATTACACTCTTTTTCCTCCTTGCTTTTTTTTTGAAAAGTAGTGGCTTTAAAACCCCTTCAGTTCTAGGATCTCAAATCTCTTGATCCTCAGTCATAACAGTACAAGACAAAAAGCACCTGATGTTTACACACTGGAAAATGTGCTTCTCTTCTACCCTGCCAACACAGAAGTTACTCATTTTTAAGGCTTAGCAGCAAAGTAAGACCTTCACCCATCAAGGGCACTGCTTTTTGGTAGAGAAATTTATCCACAGAAAGCCAACTAACAAGCCCCCCTCTCATCCTCCAACACATCCCTCACTATACTGCTTCCTTTTTCCCATTTTAATCATTGGTTAATTGCTTCCTGGTTTCCTGGAAAAGAGCTAAATCCTGTCCCTCTCCTACTCCTCAAAGATTTCTGTGACTTGACAGCACAGGAGTACACATAACCAGCAAGGCCCGTTGTGGCAATCCTCTCTCACAGACCACTAGAAACAGCATGTGATGTTAATTTTTCTGTCCTTCACAGGCAAACCACATACATGAGACAACAATTTGGTGGGATAAAGAGAAAGAACAAGGAAAACCAGTACCAGTTTATGCAACAATACACACAGATGTTTAGAGAGAAAAAGAGATCAAGACAGACATGCACTCTCATATGCTGGGTTATAATACAGGTAGAGCAAGAGGGATGTTCCATGGATATGGGTGGGCATATGAAGACAATAATGGAAACAGCTGATCATCATCACTGCTTTTTCTGTTTAGGTGGGCTGCATGTCCATGACAGTGAATTGAAATGAGCCCAGCGAGAGGGATGGGGATGAAAACTGAATAGTCAGGCTCATGTCTAATCTAAATCCCTGCTGCAGCAATTTAAGCCTATTACTTCCGGCCCTATCAACCCATAACATGGTGAGCAGATTTTTCCCTTCCTCTTGATAACAGTTTTTCAACCTGTTAAAGGCTGTTGCAATGTCCTTCCTTAATTTTCTTTCTTGAGGCTAAACAAACACAGCTCTTGCCATCTTTCTTGTCCGGCACTTCTGGCCTCCCCTCAGTCAAAGTGCACCTTCCTTGTACTGCACTGTTCAAAACTGAGGACAGTGTTCCAGCAGAGACCTTACCATTGCTATGTGCAAAGATTACTTTATGCATCTTCCAGACTGCACTTCTAGTTACATATTCCATGTGGTTAATGACTTTAATAAAAAAAACCTCAAAACCTGAATGACTTATCTTCACTCGTGACCCACTGTAGTTCCTAATTTCTTCTCTGAAGAAGTGTACCTGGCTGTTTTCCATCCTGAATTACCAGGCTTGCTATTAAAAGGAGTTTTAACTGTCTCCATTGAATCACATCCTTTTTCACACAATTTCTCCATCTTAAGCTCATCTTTTAACATATCCACAGAATGCATATGTTTCTAGAGAAATGTGCTGTTTACTGGGGACTAATACTGGCAATGTCACTGAGAGACTACCAAGCCTCTTGCAGTCCACTGACTATTATCCACCACTGCTGTTTCCTGTGGGCACCAGTGCTATGGCCAGCAGCAGTCTGAGGAGTATCCAGAAGGATTAGAGCTCCAGGAGTGATGATAAGGGACTCTGGAGAACAGCTAGTTTTTTCATCAGTCCTCCTGGTAAAAGGGAAGGGATTTGAGAGAGTCACTTAAATCTAGTGAATCAACTATCACTTTCAGGACTGATGACAAAGCCAGTTTGGCTACTGAGACTATGGGACTCACTTTGAGAAACTTGGTCTGCTACAGCTGACAGGGTCCGTCTATCAGAAAAGGGGAAGAGCATCCTTGGTTATAATCTTGCCAAGCTGATGAGAAGGGTTTTAAACTGAAGTTGCTAGGAAAGGGGATCCTTGATCCATCCCACTCCTACCACTCTGACATCAGTGCCAGCAATAGATGTCCAGATCCTAAAGAGTGGTCACACGTCAACAGGAGAGCACATGGAGGACAGCAAAAAGGAATTCCAGCCACTCCTGCCAGTAACCCAGCCTCCACGCATTGTGTAGCAACACATGTAGCATGGCAATAAACAAGAGGAGTTTGAGATGTGCACACACCTGTAGGGCTATGTTCTTATTGGCATCACAGAGATGTGGTAGGATGGCTCCTATGTGTGGAGAATATAGGCTCTTTAGGAAGGTCACGCAGAGGAGATGAGGAGGCAGTGGTGCCCTCCATGCCAATGACCAGCTGGACAAATTTGAGGGCTTTCAATGACAAGGTTAAAGCGCTGATGAATAAGGGAAGAACAACTGACATAATCTACATGGACTTGTGCAAAGCATTTCACACCATCCTGCATTTCATCCTTGTCTCTAAATGGAGAGATGTGGATTTCATAGATTGACCACATGGTGGGTAAGGAACCCTCTGGATGGTCACAGTCAAAAGAGATGTGGTTAATGGCTCAATGTCCAAGCAGGTAGCAGTGATGAGTGACAGTCCTCAGGGGTCAGTATTGGGACCAGCACTGTTTAACACCTTCGTCAGTGACATGGACAGTGGAATTCAGTCCATCCTTGGCAAGTTTGCTGACAACACCAAGCTGTGTGGTATGGTCAATATGCTGGAGGGGAAAAGTTGCCAAGGCTTGGAAGGTGGGCCTATATGAAGCTCACCAAGTTCAACAAGGCCAAGAGTAATGTCCCACACACGAGCTGAGGCAAGTAGAAGTACATTCTGGGTAGAGAATTTATTGAGATAACCCCTAAGGAGAAGGACTTGGAGGTGTTAGTTGGCAACAAGAAGATCAACATGACCTAGCAATGTGTGCCTGCAGTCCAGAAGGCAAGTTCAGAACATGATCAAAGGCTGCACCACCTCTCCTACAAAGAAGGGTTGATACATTTGTTCATACTGGAGAAGACTCCAAGAAGACATTGTAGCACCTCCCAGTATTTTAAAGGGGGCTACAAGAGAGCTGAAGAGGGACTTTTTACAAGGGCATGGAGTGACAGGATAAGGGAGAATGAATTTAGACTGAAAGAGTGTATGTTTAGATTATACAAAAACCTCTTCACTATGAGAGTGGTGAGCCTCTAGAATAGGTTGCCCAGAGAAGCTGCAGATGCCCCACTCTTGGCAGCGTTTGAGGCCAGGCTGGATGGGGCTCTGAGGAACCTGGTGTAGTGGAAGGTGTTCTCCGCCCATGGCAGAAGGGTTGGAATTAGATGATCTTTAAGGTCCCTTCCAACCCAAACTATTGTACGATTCTATGGTCTGGAAAGTTATAGGTGAGCTCTGTATTTCACCATGCAGTCAATTAAATGAAACCATCAAACAGAACTGAAGCAGTTAAACCTCTGTTTGATACATTTTTTCACTGTGACAGGTTGCAAGTCCTCTAGGAAAAGTATCACATTTACCTCCTTACCTCCACATTCTGATTATACACATTGTACCAAATACTTCTTTCAAACAGAGCTTCTATTATCAACATTTATACCATTAAATAACAATAAAATCTGCTGTTTCAGCACAGTGCCCATTTTCCCTCCCCTCATTTCCTTTCCTTCCCCTCCCCTCATTTCCCCCTCCCTTCCCCCTTCCTGTGCCAGGGTTTGTTTTTCATGCCAAGGGTCTTTTAGATGAGACCCTGCATGGGAAGGTAGTTGTGGGAAAGGTTATTAGGAAACTGCCGTCTAAAATGCTACCTTTCCGGCTTCCCCACCCTCTCCCTCCCTACAAAGTCTCCTCTGTTCTGTTTTAATACTAATGAGTTCAGAGGAGGTTCCTAGGCTGGAGCAATTCACAGTTTGGACTGTGCCAAAGCACACAGGCACACACCTCTGATCGCTTCCTGCCCAAACACAGTCCTGCTGGCTCAATCCTTCAAATGTGGGCTGGGGATTGTTGCTGTGTCCCTGTGCCAAAGGCAGGCTGAATTTCTAGGGACGTCAGTGCACCCACTCCTCCCAGTTTTATACTCTTGTACGCATCCTATTTGCCACATGCCCCTATGGAGGAAAACAAGGGTAAGTCAGAGCTTGGCTGACCTTTAAATCTCTGATAAAATATTACATAAAAGGGCAGGAGGAACTGAGAGGTTGGTTAAGAATTGAATGAGCAAAATTAACTTCTTATCAAGCTTTGGTTGTGCAGCTCTAACACACAAGCTCAAGCTTATATGCAGGGTAAACTCAAAGGAACTCCAAAAAAATCAACATAATTTCTGGAGGAAGTTCAGGTTTACACAGATAAAAGTGAAACCAGAAGCTAGCTTTAGCTCTTCTCTTGCTCTCCAAATTATAGTTCCGAATTTGGTAGTGCAAACCAGAAATCAGAATTCCCCTTACTCCAGAACAAACTTACTCTGGATTGACACCAGTGCAAAATATTAATTAAATTACCTCTTTTAAATTTTAACAGACTAAAGCTCTTGGCTAGACCACCTACAACACTGTCTCACTCTACAGCACAGATTTTAGACACAGGACAGACTGAAAAGCCTATGAATCCCCTTTTCACTAATGGTTAACTTCGTTTCAATAAATGGAGATGATCTGTATTTACAGTCCAGACCAGCTAGAACACATACGAGGCTTCTGTTATGTCCTGTGGGTTGAAGAAGAGGGCAATTACACAATTCTCTTCCCTCATATAAACTGAGTATTTCCATAGTCAAACAGTGAATTGAAGGCATGACAGTATATTTGGTTATTCACTCACACCCTGTCCTGTCTCATTGCTCAAGTATTCTGATAATCAGAAGAGAAACTACTGCAACTGACATTACTGGGCTTAAAAAAAACATCAGCCAAGATGTTTTTCTCTAAATGTTTCTACTAAAAAAACTACTAGAAACTTTCACAAAATACAGCAAAAAGAATAAGAGAAGAAAGAGCACGTGCCTTGCATCATCTCCTAAAAAAATAAATTCATAATTTCATTTACTATCTGGTTAAGCATTTGCAATCCAAAAGTTCTCCTGCATCATTAATGCAGTAGCCAACAACTTCACACCAACCAACTCACACAGCTGTTGCTCTTTATCCAAAATGTAATGCTGAAACACAGCCATTAAAGCAATCCCAATGGATTTTCCATGACTCAGGGATCTCCCTGGACACCTTCCAAACTGGAAAACTGCAATCTGTTTCCCCTTGTAATTTCCTTTGGAGAAGTTATTCTTCAAACTTCCATCAAGTAAACCATTGCATAACATTGTTTTGCACCCTGCTCTTTTCTAAAGGTGGGTAATGTGGGTAGTCTTTCCCTAAACGTGGTCAACAAATGATGAGAAACTGCAAAATTAAAAAATGCCCTTAAGTACTTTTAATGTAGAAGTACACAGAATACACAAATGTTGGCTAGGGCCTTTTTGCATATATCATTGATCTACATGTGAAAGAAAGGGAAGTATGCCAAGGCAGGCAGTAGAGTCTTGCATCATTGTTAATAAGAGAAAAAGTAGGTAAGAGCAGGGCAGTGGCTATGGCAGAAGGCAGTAATAGAGATTTACTACTAAGTTCTTCAAATACAGCACATTTGACACTGGAAGACTCCTTTACTGCCTATAACCTACATGTGCTGTATCTTTTCAGCACCTTTTCAATCTGGTTAGAATTCTGTATTAAAACTGGTTTAAGAAGCGTTACTATTCCCTATTTCACCTTACAAACTTACAAATGTATTAATTATGTAGTGTAAGCTTATAGCGGTAGCTAGGAAAAAGATAATGTTTTTGAAAAGTTTTCTTCTCAGCAAGTTTACAGACTTTAACTACAGAAATTAAGGTACTAGCACTAAAAGCTTTGGGTCAATGCTGTTCTGATGCCAGGTGGAAGGCATCTGTCTGAACTTCCTCAGGAAAAAAACATCAAAGACAGAGCAGCTGTAGATTGGTGTGATGAATGACAGAAAAAGTGACACTTGCTTTCCATGTGTTGCTTCCACCTGGTGCTGAAGGATGAACACAAGAACCTGTCCTGTAAATAGTGAGACCAAAATCTGCCTCTTACCTAAGGCAGGGGAACCTGCCAGGAAACTGCTGACCTGAAAAATGTGCTACTCCATCCAGCCAGTCTCACCTGTGGCACCTTGTGCTCCCTGCCTTGGAGTCTTGCAGACCACGTAAATGATAAAAGACCATTCCCCTCCAACATTGGAAGAGCAATCCCAAATTACCTTCACAGGTTCCCTGAATGATAATCAACCTTGAGTACTGTTTGAAGATAAAATTCATCTGTAGAAGGACACAGAGGTATGACATAATTTCCCCCCCAGTCTCCTTCAGGTTATATGATACACTTATCCAAGCAATGATTTTATCTGATATAAATTGTTACTAGGTGAGCAACTACAAAAATTGAGTCAACATGTTAAACCGATGATATTTTATGATGGTTATCTTCTCCGTTCAATTATCATATTTTGTTAACAGTTCCTCTTAAACCCCAGCTACAGCCTACCTCCCTAGGAATAACTCCTGCAAAACATTTGCATTCCATCCTCTTTCCCAACCTTTTCTCTTCACTGGAAAATTTAATTCCTTCACCAGCTACAGGCGGGAAATTAATATGAATTATACAAATTATTATAGATTTTATAAGGTCATCATTGGAGGGACCTGGCTTCCCCTTTCTCGCTGACATCAGGCCAAATATCAAAGCATAATTCCTACAGCATCTCAGATCTAGCCCTTCCTCTACGAGATGAAGAAACAATCATCTGCCATTCAATCTCCCCCAATCACTCTGCACATCCAATTTCTCCAAAAGCACAGCCAAATGGTCATCTTTGTCTAGCATTCATCCCATACCACCTCTATCTTTGCAATCTGTTTTCATAGTCCCTTCAGCAACTACTTCATTTGTTGTGTCTTTTTCTTCAACACTTTAGAAAATATTGTTCCTCCTTATTGCAATCTCCTGTCCAGTTACAATCTGACCAACATGGTCTTTATAAGATATAGTACTTTCCTCTGTCATGTCTCACAGATGCGTCTCCAGGTGGCATCTTCTCATCCCAAAATCACCTTTCTTATCTCACTTATAAATAGTCACCCACTCCTCCTCAGCAGACAAATCTAGAATTAAATATCCTCTCTAGAAGGTGAAGAATGAGGTCCTAATAGATTTTTAAGGCATCAAATACAGCTCTGAACAACGTAAGACAATAATAAAAAGAAGTAAGGAAAAGATAGAAACTGCAGAATGGCAGGAAACATACTTAGAGAAGCCATTCCAAAGTGTTGGAGAAATAAGACATCCCTGTACTACTGCTGTTGACACTATTTCTACCAGAAAACACCCACTCTGATACTCTAAATCAGCAGATAAAGTCCCAGGAAATATATGACAATGTTGGTTCAGTTCTAGGAGGAGGGTAGGACTTTGTCCGTATCCATCAAAGTGTAGCTAGAAAAGCTCCAGAAAACTGAAATAAAGATAGATAAAACTTCATCCTTCTAGCTAGGTAGTACAACTCTTACTATCAATATCATCTCAGTGTTCTATCACTTCAGTAGCCTTCAGGCTCAATCCAGAAAGTTGCTGATTCTTTGATATAGCCATAACGGAACACAAAAGCCACTCAAATATTAATTATGTCTTACTAAGGAAAAAGGCCACAGTAGAGCTTTATGGATTTTTTTGTTTTTTCTTTTTTCATCACGCACATAAAACTTGCAGCTATGCCAGAACACAACAGTATTATCAAATCAGCTGATATGGTATTAGAATACATGGACATGAGGTTTTTGAACAGTAAACATACCCACCCTACCCATGACTTAGGGGATAGGATATCATGACAGCACCCACGCATTCCACAGAGGAAAGACATAAGATTGACAACTTAGCACTTCCATTTTCATTCAGATCTGTTCTTTCCCCTCTTTTTGCATCCCAAGCTACATATCTGTGGTTCTCCCAAAATCTAGTACTTCTTCTCTTTTGTCCTACATGGACTATATGCATTCCTCACTCATGCAACGTCAGGATTACCCTGTTAAAAATATGTACTCTCATGAGTTCTTTCTCAACTGTTTCATGTCTGCTGTCAAGTAAACCAGACTCAGAACACACTCAAACATTCCCTTCAAGTATTCCAACCACGACCACAACCTTTCATGCTTTTCAGGAAGGCAGTATACTGCTCTGCTTGGGATATTCAGAAACCAACAAGCACCACAGACACAGAAAATACCACACAGGCCAAATTTCAGTCAATGGCAAATGATATAATTCTACTACTGTCCTCAGTGAACTGAATTGCTTTACGTTGGGTAACTATCTGGCCACAGGTTTTATAGCAAAGCAGCAACACCTAAAAATCAGTGCTTTCCTGCTCAATTGCCTTAAAACCACACAGGTACTTTAGTACCATCGTCTGCTTCTTCACATGCAAAATCTTGCATGCAAGATCAGATCCGAATTCGCATTTGTTTACACAAACCTATTCTCAGACATGGAGTGTGAGACCAGGCTTATGCCCCTCACACAGCACCTGTGTCTCTTACAACACACTGACTGTAGCTTCTTACACAGCTGGTCAGGGAGATGGGAGCTGCCAACCAGCTGCACCTACTTGGAAGAGAGCCTAGAGTAAGAAAGTGCTGGTGCTGCACTCAGTACCATAAGCCTGTCTGTATAATAGCACTCCATATGTGGGTGAGCACCTGAAAGGGGAAGTTGTCTCAACAAAGCCTAAACTGCAATAACCCTTTCTGTACTGGTACTTGAATAACTACAGAAGGTTGCTTGTAGTGATTAAGTGCATTAAAATCTAGGACTTGCACATATGTATTGCACTTGGGACATATATAAAGGAGACTCAATCTTATGAAAAAGTCTCTCTCTGCAGAGCAGGAACGAAAAGAAAAAAGGTATCCTCTGATTGGATAATTACAAAGAGGTATCTGAGAATGTACAATCTTAGACTGAAGAACTGTGCCGGACATAAAGGATCTCTGTGCATAAATAGACATACTATGACACCACAAATAGCTGTTGCCTCGCAAGCCTTGGTACCCTAATTACTTCAGAAATCTTAACCCATCCTTGCCATTACTATAATAGAAGACAAGTGCACTGACAAAAGGTAATCTGACAACTATAAACTAACCCAAGCAAAAGGAAAAGTTTTGTGGCCTCACCACCAATAATGACAAAAGTGATTTGCTGCCTCAAAACTTTGGTTTTTTCCTGCCTTCAGAGACTGTGTCTTCTAGTCAGAGGGTGATGTTAAGGCTTCTTCCTGGATATGATGAAAATGCCATCTTGGCCTCATCAGCAGTATTTTCTTACAATCTCCACTTATGTATTCTCATTAGGTGCAAGAAAGGAAGTAATAACTGGGATGGAGAGTCTCCATTGAACCAAGGCCAGCAAAGCCTCCTAGTTTGCTCAAGTCAGAGCTCATCATACACAAATAAAAATGAATGACCTCTCCAGATGTCGACTGCATTTGGCATTATGCTTCCTGACTGATTAGGTAGATTAATTCATTACAGAAGAGGACAGAGGGGATGGGCACAGGAAATTAAATAACTCCCTCTTATGGGCAAAACAGAATAGAGGGATTTGTAAATTATGGTTGCAGAGAAATTTGCATTGATCAACCACTCAAAGCGACAGGTCTTTCAGAGGTATAGTCTGAAACTGTGATTTACGTGCAGGGCAAGTGAAAGTAAATCTCTGTATTCAAAAAAAATCCAGTGAGAGGATACAATAATTCAAAAGACTGAAAATTTGAAACCGAAATACCCAAATCTTGATAATGTCTGAATGGAAATGTGAGTAAATGCTGCTATCAATACACAATGCATGTTCGGGGGTTGAAGTGATGACCTAAAATGTATGTCTTTCTAAGCCACGACTTTCCAATGAGAAACTAAGGACTTAAACTACAGACATGGAGGATACTTTTCTGGCAAGATGATGCACCACGCTGGGCTCAGGATAGGAAACTCTGCAGCTCTGCTGCCCAGAAGTATTACATGGGACCTAAGGGAGAAATAGAGAATTTTGTTCTTCAGGCTCATCAACAAACACAGAAACACAGCTGATGCCCTTGTGCATCAATACATTGACATACATTGTCCACAGTCACATGAAAGACCACAGTGGAAGCATTTCTTGTACTTTTTACCACATAAATACTCTTGCAGGTTGCAGAGCCAAAAAGGGGCCTCACAAACACTGCCACAGTTAGGAGTTGGCAAGCTTGAGAGGGACTGGTGATATATGGGAGTACTTATTCAATGTGGTGAAGTCTAGTTTTCATCTGAGGTTTATGTTGTATCCATTACATTAAATGGTCTGCAAGGGAGAACTAAGCATGAGGGAACTTGCTACTTCCAAGTCATCTGTTTTCAGTGGGAACCACTACTACAGTTATTTAGGTTTGGATCTCATCTCCCTGTGGCTCTTGAAGGTATGTTATCCAGTGTGTGCCAAACTGATGCCTTGCTCAGAAATTGTTTTGCTCCCTTTGAAGAAATAAATTAATTCCCAGATACTTCCATACTTTACCTCTCTTTCAACAAAAAACTTTTCCTTTCTTTTCTCATCAACTTTCACTCCTCTGGGAAATGAGACTATAATCACTGGATTTTATTCTCTGTTAAGGTAGAGAAGGAACAGATCTAGAGAAATTTCACAGAATAAGCAAAGAGCACCATTTTCCTAAACATTTATGTTATTGGTCACTTCATCCAATGCTAGTAGAAACACATCCATGGTGACTCCATGGTTCCTTTGTCTCTGTCCTGAAAGAACTTGCATAGATACCAGTCATGTGGATGGCTCATGTACTCAAAGTACATTAACCAATTGCTTTCAACATTCTGGCACTAAAGTACTAGCCTACAGTTGCTAAAACACTGGCAATTACTAGCCTGGTGTGCTGAGAAATCAAGAGAACACAGCAAAATATACAACAGCAGCAAACATCACACTAATTCCATAGTTCTATTTCAGGACAAGATGAAGACACTGATTTACTTAGAAAGAGATTAGCATAAACATGAAGAAAAACTGAGTAGGAGAGGAAAAAGAAAAAAGGCAAGAGCAAAAGGTACAGTAAAGCAACAGCCATCTTGCTCTAGATATCCTCCTTCCTTAGGTGACTTAAGGTATTGAAAAGTTCTAGTCATGGTTACAGAAATTATCGGGCTATTCAGAGGTTACCAAGTTGCTGCCTCTACTGCTTAAACTCTCCTACCACATCTTCTCACATTTCTCATCTTCATGGGAGTTTCCCTGTACAGCTCTTACTCCAAGGAGACTGAAGGAGAAGGAATTAACTTGATTCTTATTTTCTCTCTTCTCTTTACTAGCATACTCACTGCCATTCTTTCCAGCTAGATTCCTGGACTAGCTCATTTTTAATTCAGAAATTGAGCCAACTCCTATGATGTGGTAGCCAATAATAAATATAATGGGATTAGAGTTGACAAGAGGAGAGACTGAGTTGAATTTAGGGTTGTGTCAGGAAGGAACACAGTTCCATGTTTTTGTGGTTGCTGCTACAGAGCACTGCAGAGAGAAACAAAGGTTACGGTTTAAATCATCACTTCCAGCACGGGACAGAGACCTTGATTCAGCACTTGCTTCCACCTTCATTTCATTGCACTCAGGCAATACTACAAGAGAAAACACGAGTTTGATTTCCAGTGGCCTTATTGTTCAGGAATACATAGTAGTTCCATATGTATCTTCTCTACAAAAGCTGAGGTTTCACAGTAGGGTCAGAAAACTAAATCTCTTCAAAGAAAGGGAAAGAGAGAGAGAGACGAGTGTATGCTGCCTCACCCAAGCAGCAACCTACATCTTTCAGCAACTGAAAATGACAGAACCTTTTATGGAACTGTCATTTCAATAGACAAGAAATGACAGGACCTTATATGGAACTGTCGTTTCAATGGACAAGAAGCTTAAAGGCAGGCCAAAAGAGATGCTAGATAATTCTAAATTTTTCAAATATAGGTAACTCATAAGTATTTATGCTGCTTCACAACTGTAAATAATGTACCTTAATAGGTACTTTTGGTGGCATAAGATCTAAAGTTTTGCTCTGGAAAAGCCTGTGAGGATGGTAAATAGCAATACGGATAAAAAGCTTTTGTGAAACGAAGAAGTCAAGAAAACCCCTTCTTTTGAGACTCTGAGGAAAAAAAAACCCAAAAAAACACAAAAACCCCAGAAAAACAAACCAGCAAACAAAAACGCACAAAACTAAAAATTAAAGAGGTGAAAATGCAATCTATGGGAAACAAATTATGACAGAAAATTTTAGTCGATGACCCACCTGAGGTAAATACCAGAACACTTCAAGGGCAGACAAGACCACAAAGATACAACAGTAAGCATTTCTCAAATCTTTCCCAGTATAAGCTTGGAGGAGATAATCATAAAATCAACTTCAAAAATGTCAACTCAAAAGACAACTCCACTTCTTGCCCTAGGACCTTCCATCTTAAAATGGACAATCTCGGACTCCACCTTCCCAAATACCATGGCCATCTTATGACCGCTAACAATAGAAACAGAGAAAAACCAAAAGCACAAGCTCTTATGTTGCTCTTTCCTCTGTGCTAGCATTCTCTACATTTTTCTTTTTTCCCTAAATTGTCACCATTTAAGTCACCCTTCTTGGCATGGTCTGAGTTCCTATTTGGAATCAAATTGCTGGTGAAGGCAAAATCTTTAGTGTCAAACAGCACATCACCTTTAATCAACGAGAAATGTTCAGGATTCTAATAATGAGCAAAAGGGAGCAGAATCTACTATTACAAGACACACTGTTACTAAAAAATATGAACAAGGATATGGAAAAGCTGTTCCATGAAAAAAAATTTTTTCACCTTGCCATGGAATAGTTCTTCCAGATTCTTCTGTAGTTCCTGTTCAGTCAATAAGTTTGTACAAGGAAAAACTTGTGCTTAGCACAGGTATTTTTGCCAACAGTTTAGCATCCACGATAGAACACTTACTGCAGCAGCATTTTACTACATGGCACCTTATATCGTGCCAGCTGAGAAGAGAGAGTGATGAAGGAAGCAGAAGTGATGCTGTTTACAACAGCCTTGATGGTCAGGTAGGGCCAGTTTTACAATTTCTGAGGTTCAGGACCAGTCCAAACACCCTAATTTCTAGAGATTCTCTTTCTTGTCTATTCAGTGGAGACACTACAGCCAGTTGTTCTGTCCTCTTTCACAAAACTGGCCTTTTGAGGGGTTAAAGCTTGTGGTCACAAATACTTTTGTTTGCTTTGTGTTTTATGCACCTAGGTTTCTGTTAAGGCTTTACCTGTACTGTTACCATTGCATTAATCCGAAGGCAATCGCTGCCAGAAGGTGGCCTGAGAGCTAGTACATTTTGTCCCATCTTAGTCCAAACAAAATCATACCAAATCACCGTGAGCTCTATCTTCATTTAGACATACCCTCTGCACATGTCCCAATGGAATGGACATATGAGAAGTAACTCTTTCTATTTTAATTTTGTAATTTATCAAATGAGGCCTAAATATAGCATCTAGTTTAAAGTAAAGCAAAAGTTAGGATCCATTCTAGAATTCTTTTTCTTGTTGAGCAGCATCATGAACAGACGTTTCAGTAGAAATCAGCATCAGCTTGCCATTTGACAATCACTGCCTTGGTCAGACTAGTTAGGCAGCTGCCATTACATAGTTGGTTGATCTGGATGCATCCCCCAAACAGAGCAGCCAATGCATGTGTATCTGCCTCAGTTTGGAGACTACACAAGCAAATTTGAAAGCTCTGAATGGGTTATGTGAGTTCATCACAAATAAGGAATCCCAAAGCATTCCTAAATCCTGTTTTTGAAAAATGGACATCTCCAAATTCACTTTTCATGGTACTAATTTAAGTACAACAAGAAGTATACAAGAAGACATGCTTCTGGTCCTCAAAATGTCAGTTTTCCTCAGAAAGTCAGGCAGAAACATATTGAATATTTACTGGATTGGAAAATTGATCACAGGGAAGGCTTCTCCAGCACATCTAGGCTTAGCTTTTCTTGTCATTAACTCCTACATGGGAAAATGCCCCAGATTTTAACTGCAACAAGGGGGGAAAACAGGCTTTTAAAAATTCATTCAAGCACACCGATGTTTCATTATACCCTTTGTAGAGCAGATGGCAAGATGAGACTATACCCCCTGGGCCTGCTTCAGGCAGCTAACACAAATGCTCTTCTCACTACAGATCTCAGATGATGTTGGTGTCATCATTTCACTTGGGGATTTGGGTCAAAAGGCTTTACACTCAAATCTGGGTTTTATATAGTACAAGTGCACCCAGACTAGGCCTAACGGATAAGCAGCAGGGAGCTAGTACATAGCACAGAACTCTCTCAGGCACTTCCAGGTCGCTGATTTACGCTGGTGCACTTACAGACTGAATCTTTCTAATCCAATTAAAATCTCATCTGAGCCATCAATACAGATGTGGCCTGTTTTATTTTAGTGTTTCATAGAACATGCATTAATCTGGACCTGTGAACAAACTAGCCCTTCTAGGCAAATTCTGCATTCTGCCAGACCAGATTCTAGCTCAGGTTTTGTCTGTCATAAAGCCCTTAACTGCTCTCGTGTTACCTGTCTAATCAGTAACTCCTGTGGACATGCATCACCATCCTATCTGATGGCTTTATAAAAATGTGCAATGTACACCTTCTGAAAAACAGCACTTTCATTTCCTATCTCACTTCTCATGCAATGATGGCTAGGGTACTCTCATTAAATATAAGAACTGAAAATGATTTGTTTTCATTTCAATGGCTTCATTTGTTTGAAATGCTTATGCCAGTTACAAGCTGTCAGCACATTTAATAAGTTATAGCACAGACCAGCAACTCTCAAACTACTGGGGCCAAAACTTTTTACAGATCATCACATACACTTGTCATTAAATTTTGCACCAGGAACATTATAAATTATACTTTTTAATAGACTTCCATAAGGCAGCTGTGAGCTGTTTTGCTACAAGTACATGGAACACCAGTATTTGCCAGACATAAAACTAAAAGCACCATTAGTATCACCACAAACTCTCAAACTCCTCATAAAACTGATACCCTTCTCAGTAAGCAAAAGCCCAGCAGCAGCTCAAAAAGGTCTTTCACTATGACCCAAAGATAAACGAGTTCAAGTTTTAGCAAGGCAAGTTCAGGAGCAAAGCACATCTGTTGGTGGTATTTTCAGGAAGGCTAGACTGGATGCTTCAACGGATCTTGGTATCGGAGAGAGGTGAATTTTGATACAGCAGTTCAAGCTTTGCATGTATAAACCAATACATAAGCAGCATCCAGAAATAAATTGTCAGCACAGCAGATTACAGATTACGCTCTTACTCATGGGAGATATCGGTCACCACATGGAATTCTCCACAGTCAGACAGCTGCATTTTCTGAGAGGAATTCAAGAAGTCTCACATAAAAGGCAAACTGACTTAGATATAGACCAGAATTTTGCAAAATATTTCCATAAGAGGAGATTCCTCATCTGCTAATTAGTTTGAAGCAAGTAGACTCTCTTCTACTGCATACATTTTTCTTCCCGAAACAGCTGCAAATCCTATTGATTCCTTTCTACACCTCTGCCATAGAAAACTGGAAATGTTAATGGGTGCTAAGGAAGGTGAAAAGAGTTAACGGAAAAGAAATCCATACCAGTTTACTATGTACACGGAAATCAACTTTTGACTGATGAAGTCCTTGAGCTGAAAATTTTTAGAGGGTTGGAGAGTATCCTAGAAAAGACCACCCTATGGCCACATTTTATATTCTTCCCTAGTCATCTGCTTTGGACCTCATCTTGAAACAGGAGTCTGGGCTAGGTTGTCAGACCACTAATCTGACAAACTACAGCTGTCTCTACATTTGGTATGACAGATCATAGTTGCCCATATATTCATCTGCACTTGCATACCCAGATTATATGGTTATTTTCATTGCTACAGCATTTTGAAGCTATGGACATGGACAAAAATTTACTGGGCTAATGTTGTAAGTGTAATTGTAGAAAGACTACTGGAAAATTACTCTAATTCTGGAATCCAATATTTTCTGTTATATTCCTTACCTCAGTCACACTCATCAGGCATATACCCTTACAGATATCTCACTTTACATAGCCTCCAGTCTCAGAATGGCAATGAGATATCTAAACAACTGCCTCAAATGGGCATCACCTTTACAATACAGACTGCAAACCAAATTAGCCCTATGACTTCCGCCTGTGTTTTGCAAGCAGGCTGAACAAGAAGGCAAAGACAGTGAAGTTATTAAATATCAGGAATGAAATGCAAGTGTATGGCTACCAGAGTCTGCAACATTTACCACAAAAGCAAACAACAAAGTTCATCTGAAATAATTCCTTCCCTTCCTGTTTACAGCTGTTGTTGCAACAACACTGTTTTCATGCTTCAAAGGCAGCTGGGTGATGAAACATAATTAGCAAGGTCACCTGATTCTTATACCTCACCAGCAGTGTGTTACTGATCAACAAAACAGAATAGTCCTTATCTTAAAGATTCACAAACCATAAGATTTTTTACTGTAGTAAATTATACAGTAGATTTTATCTCGAAGTTGTTAACAAGAAATTGACCGTTAGCTCTCTCTAGAGAAATTTTGTGGTTCTTTCTAATATACCCAGCCCTACACCTGGAGAATTGCATAGTGCTATGAGAATAAATAAGCATGTGTAAACATTTAGTTGCATACTTATACCCAGTGCCACTATCATCCATCTTGCCACTTGCTGCCTTTCTCCCACTATGGAATTGGTCATAAAAGAATGATAAAGAAAAAAAAACTTCAAGAGAAGCTTTTTTCCCTATCTCTAATAACCCCCTTAAGTCCTTTTACTCTTCCTTTGAAGGGAGCAGTTCATCTACCCACTAAATATACCAATCTGTCAGCAGAAACTTACCACAAGTTCGGAGAATCTGGCATTGAGCTCTTCTGCTGGTGGAATTGGGACAGAAAACTCAAGGAACTGGAGGGGATTATTGTCCTTGAGGTTGATTTCAGGGAGGTCACTACCCCCAAAACAACAAAGAAATCCCAACGCATGACGATTGCGCTTCCGGGGGGCCATGATCATGGTGTATGATGCTATCTTCTGATCATGTTCTGCAGGGAGAAAAAACAAAACAAAACAACAGACATAAGATGATAAACAACACTGTTGAGTCTATGTAGCCCTCCGCAGTTACGATGGCTATCACTGGACTAACAGCTGGAAGAGGACAGGAGGATCTGATACGCAAAAGGGAAAAACAAAAACTCAGTTTAGACAAGGTAGCTAAACTTTTGTATGGTACTAACATGTTCTTCTACAGCAGTGTAGAATCACTTCTCCCAATGTCTCTGAAAACCATTTACAAATTCAGTGTGGGACTTCCCAGCTGATAGATTTATTGGCAATGCTCAGTAGCCAAGGTTGGATGTTATCACTGAATGCTGATATTGGCCTTTCTATCACCACTACAATAAAGGAAGCAAAGTATCTGAAGCAAAAAAGCACATACTGGAGAATTTACCCAGAACACATGGAAGAATCCTATAAAGGTATCCCATTTGATCCATATAAAAGGAACAATTAAACAACGAAGCAGAAATCAATTTTCAACCACTCTGGAGTCAAACCACCAAACATTCACTTTTTCCTTTATGACTAGGACTGTTGCAGTAGGATCATTTTGTCTATTCCACATTCAAATACACCTAAGTAGTTTGGACTGCTTTTCGTACTCAGGGAAGAAACAGTACAGCGCTAATGCATGCTTTCAGATTTACATTTGAGCTGCCAGATCCCATCTTGACAGGACCCAGGCTTGCGGTGCTTTGGTATCAGGAGTATAAAGGGAGGCCTGAAGGAGAAGCTGGGAAGTGACTGATTTCACTACCACACAACACCGTTTGTGAGCAACCCATCCAAACAGGAAGTCTCCTGCCAGTAGTTTGAAAGGAGGGATCTGTGCAGCGCACAGAGTGCCACATATTTTGCCCTTTTAAGGGACTTGTTGTTTGACAGCTCAGGGGCTTATTTGTATTTTATTTTTAAGGACTTCACTTGTTCATTTAATCTGCAGAACAAACCCTTACCCTTAAAGAGTAAATAATTAAAGCTTGTTGTGAAGCCTGTCTCCCTGGGCATGGAGCAAGGGAACAGGAAGAAGGTGGCAGATGAACCAAACCACAGGATGCTGGATGCTGTATCAGCAGCAACACAGCTGAGCTTTGTCGTCAGAGCAGCTGCTGCCCTAGCCTGCCCCGCAATGCTTCGGTCTGTTTGCCTGTCAGAACAAGCCTGCTTTGAACTTACCTAGAGACAAAGTAGCTGTGCAAGGAAAAGCACCTTTCGGACGGACAGCAGTTGCATAGTGAGACCTAACATACAGCACAGGGCCAGAAGCTTTCCAGAGACTTTTTGTGCAGAAATCAGCATGGTCACTCAAGAAAAACCTAAGCAACAAAAAGGTGCCCAAACCATCCAAACCTCCAACCTTGTGGCATTGTGTGCTTGGCAGGAATCTCGATTGCTTCACTTTGTGCTAGGATTAATTTATCTAGCACCATCTCTTACACACTGGAGAGGCATCAGCTGCAACTCCAGGAAGCTGAAAGGAAAGTGAGCTGATACCAAGCACTGTCTTCTGGTGTGTCCACTTCACTTTGCTCTCCATGTCAACTCTGCAAGGGGTGGTATGTCTCAGCAAGACTCGCTAGGGCAGGATGTTGCTAGCTTCAAAAGCCCATTCATAGGAACACTGAGCTCTCACTAGGAGATGCCAAAGGTCAACTTAATCCTGATCCAGTCTTTGACACGGCTTCAGCAAATTCAGAATGCCCTCAAATCTATCACAATGATGTACACGGCAACTTCTGTTTCCTCTCAGTATTGGAGACTTATTCAGTTGTTAAAAGATTTCACAAGAGAGCCTCAGAAGTTAAACAGACCATCTTCTCAAGCATTACTCCAAGTCCAGTGCCCTTTATAACATGGTCATGAATGAGATTAGAACTAATTAGTTTGACAAAACTTTGTTTTGGAAGGAACTCAAATCAAAGAGACAAACCTGATTTACAAGCAATAGAATTACGGTTGTATCAATTCAGCAGCAACCAAGCTCTGGCTCTCCATCTAAAGGCTTTCCCACCAATCATCAAAAGACCAGCATTCATGGACAATAAATGCTCCTTGGAAAAATTGCCTGAGACCCTGAAGCAGAAAGACCATAACATCTTCCTTTATGAGCTCAGGTGGAGACTTTGGTATAGATTCCTCCAGAAGAGGTACCTTACCAGCAAATAAGGACTACATGAAAGGATGTAAAAGGTCAACATTTTCTGCCCTCGTCGGACCACCATAGGTTGTCCTGCACTGACAATTCATCACTCAGCTTTCATCTTAAGCAGGGTCATCTAAGAGTTGACAAGTCAGTCTCCAGGTCTTCTTCACCCATAATGCTAAGAAGTACAGATGCTAGTATTTGTTACTGTGATGTTTTTACAGAATCAGCAGCTCCTTTGGATCCGTACTTGAGAACCTCACAGCTACTCAGCTTTTATTACTCTGCAAAAGTGTGCAGAACTCACATGAATGGCAACCTTGTCTCGCTTTTGCAAAGCATCATTGTCATACAACTCATATTCTTAACACTGGCATTTTCCAGGTCTCTCTATAAGCAGCATGTATGAAATTCATACTGACAGAGAGGTAAAATGGTACTTCTGTATTGCTATAACATTGTAATTGTAGATGGGTGACTGTCTAGATGCTCTCAAAATAACAACAGTTGAGGACTTCTAGAGAGAAATCCAGCACAGATGTTTTAGAATTGAATCACTGAATAAATAAATGATATTTCCAAGTGAAAACACTGTATCTCTAAAGGTTAAGCCTGCCAGTTACAGGCTTCTGAAGGACACCTACTTAAGTTGCATTGTTCATGCTATTTTAGGAACTAATTACAACTCTTCGATTTTTGTTAGTGGTCATAGTTTTTAAACAAAATAAACATTTTCTAATAACCTCCAAGTCAATAATATTTTCCCTTTCTTTCTCTCTCTTTTGACTTTCCTTTGCCAAGAATCAAATCTGGGGAAAATGTTCTTCCAAAAAATGGGGGAGGTGGGGTGAGAGGCAACAAAGAAAATGAAGAAAAGAGCATCTTTCATTTTTCTGTGTGGTAACTGATAGGAAAGCTGACATAAAAATTTATGAAAATAACAAAAGGTGAAGGTTTTCATTCTAATAAAATATCTATTGTCTTTCAACTTCTTGCAAGTAAAAATGAAATATGTGAGATTATCTATTTCTATATATATCCCCAATGAGAATCAATGGGAAATCTCTCTCTGGAAAGAATCCCACTACTACACATAACTCCCTCGCACAGCTCTTCTCAGTTCTACCGTTGTGCCCTTTTGCACAACGCAAACAAGTTGCTGTCATTTCAACAGCTAACCACACACCCATTCCTCAAAGCAATCCCTCTCCTCCTTCCCAGCCCCATCTGTGGTTCGGCTCAGGTCAGGAGTCACAGCCTGGAACTTTGCCCAAGGTCTAATTATAACAACGTCCTCTTCCTCTGGCAGGGTGTACATGTTCATTTCTAAACCGTTTGGCCCAGTGACCAAACATAATTAAGCTAATGCAATTTTTCCAAGTCTTATCAGAAGTTTTAGCCCCTTGGGATGGATTCGTGCCAACTACATATGAGGATCCTCTTTCAGATGCTTTCTAAATTGCTGCTACACTCCCACTCTTCATTCTCATCTCAGAAATCATAATTTTCATGGCAACATATGCTAACTAAGCAACGTTCCACAAACAGTAAGACACCTGAAACAACTGCTATGCCAGCAGCTCTCCTATGCTAGAGAGCTGATTACAGTAGTTTCTACCTCACTAGCTGTCCTTCAACACAGTGAACAGCCAGAGCACAGCTGTAACTAAACTGAGAAAATTACTATTGTATCACCACCTTTGGAAAAAGGGAAGAAAGAGAACTTCATGGGTTGGCTAAACAGACGTAGTCCAGCAAAAATAATTTGCAACGTAAGGAAGCACTAATAGAAAATACTTCCAGAGCTGAATCTTCACTGATCGTCATCAGACACTTAATTTTCGTGGATGTAGCCACAGCTCTCACCTGAGTAGGAAGCATGGGTCTGAATGCATGATGAGGAATCATTGCCCACACTGGTTTATGCTAATAGGAAAGGAATCAAAGTTAATAATTTCTCTTACCCTGAAAATCTTTTTCTATGGCAGGATAAAATATATCAATGTACTGTGTGATCACAGAAGTGGAAAAACACCTGAATTCAGACTGGTTTGGAACTTAAACCAACTCGCCCACAATCCCCAAAATCCAAGTTAAATCTCTATAGTTTCCAACTATTAAATAATAAACCACAAGAACCTCATGGTATTAAAACAGATACCTTAATTGTCACAGATTGATGATGAAAGGAGAAAACAAGCAGCATGCTCAAAACTGTCCAAATACATACATTGGATAAAGCTAAAGAGCTTCATATTGATCCTATGTTCAGTTTCCTGGACCAAGCTGCTTCTTCATCACACAGATGGTGAAACTATGAACTTTGCAGCATGTTCCAATTACCCTGGGAATTTTCCATGCATGTCACATGTAATGTGACAGATGTCAGATGCACTATAAGGCAATTGCAGCTTGGGGGATGGGGAAAGGAAGTAGACAAGCAACCCATTTGTTGCATCTGTAATAGTAACGCAACACCCTTGGCTTGGATTCGTCATTGTACTAAGAAGCTTCCTGGTCTCCAAGACACAAAACAGCAACAAAAACCCCTAATATTTAAAACCCACAAAGTTAAAATCTTTTTTTTTCAGGGAGGGTAATGCTTCCTGAAGATCATACCTGCCTGCTGTACTGGACAGGAAGGCACTGGACACAAAACATATCAATAGATCACTGGGAAATGATCTGGAAACAAGCACAGTCCTGTACAATAATGGTCATTGAGTTCTCATGAGCTACTGTCCACATTTGACAGTTCCACCAGAGGAGAGAGGGTAGCTCAAAACACGCTGTGCATTTTGAAGCCAGTTCATGGATTCTTCCTCCTCCAATGCACTGAAACAAGAGTGCAGATCTCTCAGTGGTTATAAGGACTTTCCAAGACAGTCCAGGCACTCAGTTCTGGTCTGTTTTACAAACCTTCCCATTAAAACTGAGATGGTTGATAATTTCAAAGCATTTCACAGACCTACAGGTTGTCTCCTGGTACATACATAATGTATTATTAATATTTATTTACTTTTTATTCATTTCTTTGCCTCAGAAATCAGTCCTGAGATAAGAAAATAGGCAAAGACTACTTGAAGACTGTCAGGTGTAGCTGCATCCATGAACATACTTAATGCAACGTGCCTGTCAAAAAATCTCTTTATTTTTAATACTTTAAGGATGCTCAGGATGTGCTGGGAGACTAATGACCACTAATGTTAGTCTGTTAATGCTCACAAATCCAATATGTCTCACCTGATACCAATTTATCAGCACAACAACACCAACCAAAAAAAGCTAAAGGACTGTACAAGACATTTGCCTTCCAAAAGATTAGTTTGCATCACTTTCTCTGTGAATGAGGGAGAAAAAATCTACAGGAAAAAACAAACAAAACCAAACAACAACAACAGAAACAACAAAAAAAAAAACCCCACACAAAATACCCACAGATACCAGCAGGTCTCTTGTAATCTACTAATCTACTGAAATTACGTTCATGGGAAAACAATTTAAAAAGAACAGTCAATATTCAAAATAAAAAGTGAAGTGAGCAACACAGCAGTTATAGTCTGTGTCATGAATCTGGCTAGTAATAATTTATTATTTCTCTACACCTTTTTTCCCATAGTTTAATAAAGTACAGATTAATAATTTTCTCTGCTTAACTGAGCTGACCAAACATTCCATTCACTTTTTTACTTGCAAAATTATTTTATTTTTGCATATGTATTAGTTTCCCATGACTCCATATAGAAATTTGCAGCGTCAAAACTAAGCTGTTCTCCTAGACACCAAATGTTGAGTCTTAATTGTAATCTTTAATCTCATTTAGATACAAGTAAATCTACGTATCTTTAACATTCCTGAATGACAATGTGACCACAGCTTAGATTGGAGACAACAAGTAAAATTCACAACCTAAGTGTTTATTCAGAATATTTACATTATTTATCTCCTGGGTGATTTTACCACATATTCATGTCCTAACTTATCAGTCCCATACTTGGGCATGCTTGCCAAAAATTCAAACCACCACGGTGATGGAGTGAACAAGACTGCGTACCACCTAAATATAATCAAACTGTCTGGTTCAGGTGCAGTAGTCTGGAGTCCTGTCCTTCTTTCCTTGCCCACATCCCCCACTCATATATGATTTCCAAATTCTCTAATGTTGCAGCATTGCAGTTTCGGTAACTCTACCAATATTCTTCACTTTCTTTTCAATCAGAAAGTCATTGCTACCAATATCCATTTTACTGTCTTCCTCATCATTTGTTGTATTCATATACGTCACTAAAGATTACTTATTCCCTTCTACTAAAATAAAAAGCTTCTCCTTCAAAGTCTTAGTTCTCCTTTTTTCATCTCGTCTACCAGTTTTAGTTTTACTATCTACTTTTTTCAACATTTAATTGTAATTCTTTCGTGTTCTTTCGTGACAATCATTAGACTTGAAATGGTTTCTTGTATGTAACTCCTATACCTTGAACTGTAAAACTTCTTTTAAAAAGCAGATATTGAAAAGTACTTCCAAAGTGACATCCTACTGTATGATAGAAGTTATGAAGACTACACCACACTTTGTGTATAGTGGGTTTTTTTGCTGTATTTTATTGTCTTAGCTGTGGCACTGAGGCGGTAGGTTCTCCAGTGTTAGGTCTTGGTTACCTGCTTTAACCTGTTATTTCACAGTGTCAAGTAGACAGTGGTACTATACAAACAAAATAAAAACAGTACGCCTGGCTGGAATCTGGCCAGGACACTACAAGTTCACACTCCAGTAATGATGCTGCAGTAGAGGCAGCATTTAGCAGTGTCCAGCATGGATAAATTTATGCTTTAATAAATAATGGAATTTATGCAATGATTTCCCCTACCACAGCATTAGCTTCACTAAATGGGTTGGTCTATTATGCCACTGTTAACCAAATTGCTGTGACTGTAAGAGCCAGTGGGAAATACTCTATATAAAAGCAAACATATTAAAAGAATTCCACAAACCTCACAGATGCCACCCCGAGACCCAATTCTGACTGACGATAGGACCATGCAGCAGCAAGTCTTTTCAAACACTATCTACAACTCTCAGATTTTGCTTTTGAAAGAATTTAGATCCTACAAATGTTATTCTTTTAGCTTGCCAATAATATACTCTGATCCTAGGGCCATGAATCCCAGTTTGTGTCTGTGCTACTCAATATTTTCTAGAAGCTACAGATATAGACATCAAAGCCCAAGTTTGGCTCTGAATTTTCTTTACTATCTTTTGGTGATGGGTACAATATTGTGATGTAATTTCACAGAAAAAAAAATGCCTTGGAAGCTGGAGTATGAAATGAAGCCTTTATTCAATATAAAAATCATAGAATTAAGATTAAATATACCATGATAACATCTTTTAAGCAGACACATACATTGATGGCCAGAATTAGCACGATTCCTTCAGCATTCAATGCAGACTATTTTCCTCTACAGGAAGATGGAAGTCCTGTTCTTCTACAGCTCTTAGAGAATGAAATGCCTTTAAAGTCATTGGTATGAAACTGCCTCTAATCAATAATGTCTGACAGTTCTATCCATAAGAACAACTCTCAAGGATCCACACCCCAAAGTAAAGTCTTTGATCACCACAAGAAAGAAGCCAAGGATTCATCAATCTGGACAACAAGGTGTCCCACTCAATTCTCTGTGCCAAAACATCAGGAATACTGATTAGCAGAAAGCAGATCAGTGCTTAAAATTGTACTAAACCTTGGCCTGGGAACTTAAAATCTCTGCAATATTTCTATTAGGAAGAGTGGGGTTTACTTACAAAGGAAGTCAATCCACAGTTTCCCAGTAGCACAAATAACTGCCATGTCAGAAGAATGAACACCCAAAACCCCATTACTAAGAGTGTCCCTGTCTTGTTTGAGTGATTGTAATTTTTCCATTCTGTCATTGCCCAATTATTTCCAGACATGATGTAACTATTTTGCCAAGGGATTTGGGAGTCAAAATGTTGCTGTTGTTGTCATCATTATCCTGGGTGCCTGAATTTTCCAGACAAAATAAGCAGCTGAGGGCATTCGAGTGCCTCTACTGAGAGAGGAATACTCTGTAAGAACTGCCAGTGTGCTCCAAGAAAAACAAACAAATGGTAAAGGGCCAATTACATCTTCCCAAACTCCAGCTCATTTCCATGTGAAATGCTGTTTTCTTATTCAGACAATTAGTAGAAGAATATTTCATCTGTTGTTTGATGTCATCATAGCATAAAAAAACCAAAAAAAAAACCAAACCTGATTTCCATTCTGACGCTCTGATCAGGGCCACTACAGAATGTTGAAACTCAGCTTGACTGGAAATATGCCTTGGTTAACCACTGGAAACCAACCACAGATGGAGGTATACAAGTGCTAACTTCACTATTGGCAGGTAAATCAACTACCTGCACTATTAAAATTTTCCTGAAGTTCCCTCACTGTTAAAAGCAAATCAATCTTTATAGCAAATTGGTATAACAGGAAAAACCCAACAGAGAGACCATTTGGACTTTTACATATCTTTTATGGATGGTACCAAATCCCTTTAAAACTAATGTCCATCAACACAACCTAAGAAAGCCATGTTCCAGGCTGCAGATCTGCCACTTTCCCAGTTAGTGACCAGCCAAAGTACAGTGTACTTCTCCGTGTCACTGCAAACCTACGTATAATAAAAATGGTTGCTCATAGTTCAAGCTCATATACTGAAAAGCCATCCATGAGGATGATAGTTAAAAGCCTTCTTTAGTGATTAACTAAATGGAAGAAAGAGCCAGTAGATGTATTCACAAAGGGAAAAGGTCTTCGAATTTTGATGCACACTCCACTTCGGAGATGGTTTCCATAGGTCAAGGCACAGACAAGGTCGAAGAGTCATTGATTTTACACACCTATGTTTTAAACTACTCAGATTGCAGAACTGTCAATTTGGCACCAAAAGTAAATTCACTGTAGAAAATCAAGTTAAAGAAAGGTCATATACAGCAATTTTTTCCAGCATTATTTTTGTTCAACCAGGGATACTCTGGGTTCAATGCCCTGAAACCTCAACATTACGCAAGTAGGTTTGAACTCCAAGCCAACAGCTTGGTGAAACTGTTGAACTTTTAACCTAACGTGTCTTCATGAAGAATGGATATTTGGAAAGAGTTTTCTCAAAGATTTTGGGTTGTTTTCTGTGTGTTTTTTTTAAGTGGCATCCAGATAAAATATATTTTCTGGCTGCTGTAACATTTACAGGAGGAAACTTGACACTAACACTGAAAGCTGTTTTCAGAACTGTGACCTAACAGCCCAACCAACCTAAAGTGGTATGTATTTCATTGCATTGAAGTATACAAGGCCTCATCTACATCTAGGTCAAATTCTACACAGCTGATGCTTGAGTGACACAGGCAGTGATAGTTACGAGGATCTAAAAAGAAACGGCTGCCTAAAACCAGCCATCTTCCGTGGAGAGTCGGTGAGTGCCTTTGGCCAACAGCATTACAGAAAAGACTGCAGTAAAAGGAGGGACAGGAGGAACCCCCCTAAAATACCCAAATGTGAGGATCTTCTCCACAAAGTGATGAACACCCATGTGGTTTAGAGCATATAGTACACAAGGGTGTGGTGCCTGTGCCAATTGCTACCAACTCTATTGCCATCTTTGTACTGCCGATAGCTAGTAGTTCTAGATTCCCAGATTCTCATGGCAAGAAGTCATATCCATATCAAGGCCCTTTAAGGCTCATGATGAAGAAAAGTTTAAGCACTGAAATATATCTTAGGGAAGTTTTCCTAGAACTGCAACTGAATACATTGTCCTTTCCCAAAGATAGGTCATTTTTATATGCATGCTCAGACACCCAAAGAAAACTGCAGAGAAGCCGCCTGCAGCAAAAGCTTGGGTAGTCATGTTAGGACTTCTAAGTACCTACAGAGGGTCTATATCCTGCCTGAAGATACAGCAAGTTCTTTCAGCTTCTGAGTACAATCTACTTGTAGCTTGTTGACAAAGACTGGAGCACACTTCACAGAAAAGCAGACTCCAATATAAAATTCCCTCAGCTCCCCATCACAGCTGCACACAACTGGAAAAAAAAATTAAAAACAAACCTTGCTTCTAAACAGGCACTTCATCTGGATACACAGCCCTCAGACATGACTCAAAAAGAAGAACCTTTGTATATAAATAGAAGTCTATCTTCTATCAGGGAAAGAACATGTTTATCCCCTTAGGGCTGCAAACCTTATTACATCCAATGATGTATGTATTTGCAGAACATGTACTGATTTCACTGCTTGTTGTTTTGTACAGCATTGATATATTTGATATGTTATACAGGGATTTATCCAAATCATCCCCTGCTGCAGTTTGTTTTGTCTCGCTCTTTGGAAATGTATTTAAAACTTACTTACATAATTATTTTTTGTTCATTTTATATCTTAAGTTTAAAGATGGAATACTTAAAATAGAAACTGTAAGCTGTCATATATTGCTTCATACAAGTTGAGGCTCTGTTGCCCTGGTATTTATAAGATATATATTTATATATACATATAAATATTTATGATATACATATCAAATATTAGGGATATTTATAAGATAAATATATATTATGCAAAAATATCTCCAAATGCAAGAAGGGCTGAAATTGCTGTTAATCTCTATTTTCTACTAGCTGATGAGAAAACACTGCCAATCATGACTAAAATCTTTCCAGCAACAAGATGTAGCAGCATTTGCCCCTCTACCTGTCTAGAAACCCATTTCAACAAGGAAGCACTCTCAATTTTCATTCAATCAATGCACCTACCTCCTGGCAAAATATGTGGGAACTGCAAATTGTCAGAAGCCCCGAAACATCAAGACTAACTTTGTATTTGGTCTGGATGGCAAATCCAAGAAAAAATATTTTATATGTAACCCAACAATTTGCACACAAGCTGACAGCCTATTACTAAATTTTAACTATTGGCTGTTGGACCACTAAATATGAGATAAAAATGGCACTAATAGTATGGAATTCTCATGTTTTACTTCCTCCCCTTCCCTCAGTCACTCATATTAAAAAGGTCTATTACCCTAGTGAATGCTTAAAATAGATAAACTTGTACAGAGAAGTGGATTCATCTCCAAATCTCTGAAAAGAAGATAAACTATCAGATGTATAAAGTAAACACTGAGCCCATACCAATGAGATACTCTCCTGGGTGAACTCTTCCCTAGTGCTTGTTCTTGTCCTTACCATAACATCAGTCAAACACAGACTGCAAGAACCATGGCTACTGCCCAGGAAGCATTCTTACTGCTGGGTTTACGGTGTTATCAGCTATGAATCACAAAAAGCTTCACTGGGATAACCCCAGAATTAAACAAATTAAGAAGCGCACATCTAGAGTGGAGTTGGTGTGGGAAGTAGTTTTAAGGAACATTGTTTTGTTTCCAAGAAATAAAAAAATGTGGAAAATTTTCGCCTGTGTTTGAAATCTCAGCATGAACAGGATAGTATAAGACCTTGTGGATTTGCTCTTGTCTAAAGTACTGTTTTGTTGGGTTGTTTTTTTTACGAGGTCATGCATGATAAGGAAACAATTCATCTCCTACAGGGCCTACTAATAGCAGCACTAACTTTCCTTAATTCCCAGAGTACATTTCACATCAATATTAATATTGCAGGACACATTTCCTGCATCTACTGGAATACTCTGACAGTAAGAGTTGGTCTCCACTCAAATTGTGATACTATAACAACATAGCAAACAGTTCACAATTTTCAAATCCCGGCACCTTGACCACAAAGTTGCCCATTTCCCAGAGAGCTCTTCACAGTAGAGATACCCTTCAAGAGAGTGATTTTCACAGCACCTCAGAAAACTGTGCAAAAGAGGATGTCTAAATGAAAACAAATCCCCTCCAAAAACACTTTAATGCTGTGACTGGATTCACCTTGAAAAGCAGTTTTGTCTTGTTCATTTGATAGAGAGAAACCAGCACTTATAGTATGTTGGGAATTACATACCCTCTGCACCTTCTAATGGCGCACTCTGGACCAAAGAAAGCATTTCTCAAAGTTGGAATAAGTGTCTCTAAGGACCAAAATTTGAGCTGAGTTACTAAATAATTGAAGAGAGAGAAACCACTTATGAGGGGAACTACAGTAAAAGGCAAGAGGAAGGATCAGTTTTCTATCTGGAAGGCTGCTGTGTTTTCTGGGTGTATCATAGCAAGTTGCATGCTGTGGAAGGACTTTGGTGTGGAAGTAATGCCAATGTGTCAATGAGCCAATAGTTCAGTCAAGAAAATAAATTTATGTCTTTGTATTCAGTTCTTCAAATATTTAGACTGAGGTTACTCCAGAGGAAATCTCTTTATCAGATACCAAGGGGTTTATATTCTGTAAAGTATTTCAGACTTTTTTTTGCCAGGGAATCCCCCAAAAATCATATTTATGTAGGCAAAGGGAGCAGAAAAAGCAAAAAAGAATGAAAGAAAAAAGTAAAAAAAGAGGGATTTTATCCTTCTCTTCAGAAGGATATTGGAAGGTATACTCAAAATTCTGTTCATCTTATCAAGGCAGTAATTTCAAGGTGAACACACTATTCAAATTAAGTTATGGAGACTTTACAAGAACTTTAATTCCTCAGATGAGTGAACAACAGTCTCTATATAATTTCCTCTCCATCAGCGTAACAGACTCCTACTAATTTTGATGGAAACACATAACCTTGTAGAACAAGAGACTGACTCTTCCAAGCAGAACTCAGATTCAGTTAACTTCTGGTGAAATGGCCCTTACTGAAATTGTGCCAGAGGAGTACCTGAGATTTACTTTATTTTTTAGCCTCCCAAAATATTTCATTTTCTTCAAAGGCCTTTTGAGCTGAATTTAGCAAAGCCAATCCAAAGCATCCAGAGCACCCAAATCATGACTTCCCGACTCCTGAGGAACGTATTCCAAGTCATATACAAACTTCAGTAGGGGCCAGTATGAAAAACTGTATTCACTCCTGCAATTTCTATCACTAAAATCTGATGGTGCTAACAGCAGAACTGATAGAAAAACTTTCCTTTTTTAATAATTGATTTTTTTAAATGTCTGGTTAGATTGAAGATAAAACATCTTTTCATTTGGGCTTTAAAACTGCATTCTTCACTTGAAGAGGTGGGCAGAACAGTGAGACAAAAAAGCTAAGTCTAAACTGGAGGTAATACCTCACACTGCAACAAGAACACATACATGTACTTTGTCAGTTTTGCACAGAGCTCTTGCCAGGCTAGATGTACTCAAAAGAGGCTTAGTTTTTAACCTTAGTCCTAACTCTGTGAGCGTCTCGACTACAGATGTAGAAAAGCAATATATGTTATATATCAGTAGTATTTTTGCGTTTCAGCTATACTTCCATGCTTTCCCTTAAATTTTCCTGGCTCAGGATTACTATTCCATGATCTTTATAAAACCTCAACCAGTTTGCTTGAAATTAGAAAGAAACAGAGCAGAGGTGTCATTGCTTCTGATAGCAGAAGCTATTCTCCAGCTGTGCATAAAGTCAAGGCTTTTCTTTCCCTCTGGGCTCTGAGCAGATCCTCTGTGCCTTTACCAGCCACTGTCAGAGTGCAGACTGCATCATGGACTGCTCTGCAACAACCTTCAGCTCTCTCCATTTTGCACTCCCATTACCACTGTCAGCAAAGACCTAGATGTTTTTTGCTCACTTGTTCATCCTCACCCACAGACTTCTAATGTATCACAGAGCAGCAGTAGATAAGCAGCACTGGCTCTGGAGAGGGTAACTAACATGAGACACAGAAGAGAAACCAGACTTTCCCCTCCAACAATGGAAGGACTTGTTGGATATGGCACTGTTCTGCATCCCTCTTCAAAAAAAACTTTTTACGTTCTCTTCTCCCTTTTATTTGCAGATTCTCTTCACTAGACAGATCTTAGGTATTCACCTGCCTGTCACTTCTGAGATAACCTCATGGAAATAAGCTAATGCTAGCACACAAACATTCATGAGCTGTTCAACAGCCATGTAAGCTCTTTAGCATCAGCTATCCACAAATAATATTTAAGCATCCACAACCCTAGGCACTGTTAGAACCTTAGTGAATAGTAAATCAATGTCCTCCTCTTCTGCTGGTCAGCTGAGATCACAAGCAACTCGTGAACAAACATGTTAAAAATGGATAACAGTTTTGGCTGGTAGAACAAGTACTTCAATTTGTAACTATTGAAATATGAGTCAAAATCCTAAGCTTCTTTCACTGCTTTGGTAATATATCCCTGGGTTTCAGTACAAAATGTGTCTAGGCTCTCAAAATCAAACACACACCACCCTCAATGCAGTTCTAAAAGAGAAAAACACAACTTCCATGCAATTCTTTCTTCCTTTGCTATCTGAAAATAGTGAATCAGCCTTAGTCCAGACTTCTGCTCCCTCTTTCAAACTTCACTGACTGCTATTGTAGCAAAATACTCTAACGTAGGTCAACTTCTCTGTCCCCTCTAGATAAAGTTAAAAGGATTTGCAATCAATCTCAGAAATATTCTGCTAAAAGGAATTCCCTTCCATTAGTATTGTTAGAACATCGAGAGTACAGGTTTTGGAAATACATTTTTCCTACCTTCTTCCAGCCAAGGAAGCATTGCAGTAAGTAGACTTAAAGATGGAGGGCCAAAAACAAAGGTTTATTATGGTCCACACAAATAAATATAAATTTAGCTCACTTCCTTGTTCTCATTCCCACCAACAGCCCACAATGTTTTGATAAATACACCAAAAGTAGCTGGGGACATAAATATGAAAACATGTACAGCAAGTTTATTTTATGCCCTTTTGTTTTATGGCTCTCCTCCAGCATTTTGGATGCACAGCCCCACTAGGGTCGCAGTGTTAAAATTTTCCTTAAACAAGTCCCATCAAAGGTCCAGGCCTCTTTTTCTCTCCCCATACCACCTGCATTTAAATACTTCCAAAAGGAAAAAGAATTTATCCAGTGCAGAAAAGAATAATGATGAGCATGTACATCCCTCTGTATTGAGTCCTCTCTTCCTCGGCCGTGCTCCACTATGCTTCTCTTCACCCATGCTGTTTCCCAAGTACTAAGTGAGGAGGGTATCTGTACAAAGCTGCAAAGGTGACTAACCGATTTAGCTCATCAGATACAAAAGTCGGTGAGATTGCAACTTGACAGTTTTGAAAAAAGCTCAGCAGAATAGCTGGAGCATATTGATCCCCTCAAAGCCTGCGTTAGATGAAACAAAAGTCAGTGTTCCTTCCAGCTTTACATACCACAAAGAGCCCCTTCTCACAAGGCTCCAATGCTTCATTTTATGCTTCAATCCACGCTTTTCCATTAAGAAGACATTAGAATCCCAAACCACACATTTTATTCTCTCCATGTTCGAAAGGCGGAAAAATTTATGTTCACTCTCTTTTACCAGGCAGTAGAGGTCAATCTCTATGAAACACATGGAAGACACGGTGGGGTGGCGGCAGGGGAAAGGTTGAAGGGAAGATAAAAAGTTAAAACATTCCCTTTGTACTCACTAAAGAAAATATACATGCCTTTCTCAAAGAGCAGTGCTTCTTTCACACACTTATAAAGAGAGTTTTCTTTCTTTGCAAACACTGTAAAACTAAAACCAAACAACCCCCAAATTAACTTAGGTTTTTTTCAATATGACAGGTTTTCTTTAAGAGGCAGACCAAACAACTCCTGGAGCAGAGTAGTAGTGGGGTGAGCCATGATGCACCTTTCATTCAGAAGATGACAAACAAGTTCTGAGCGACTGGTATGGAGGGAGAGGGGAAAAGAGGAAGAAAAGTGTGAAATAACGAGTCAAAATATCCCCTTTAATAGAAAGGTAGTTTCCATCTGCAAGGGGGATTAAAAAGGGCACTAAGAAGGGACATATACTACCAAGAATCTTTTTGGGGGAAGGCCCAAAATCCTGATCAAGTGAAAACTTTCACATGGTCAAAAGCCACACAACACACACCTGGTGAAGATGAGGAAAGGGCAAGCACTAGGAAGCAGTTCCACAGTATAGACATAACAATAAATCCTCATGACTCCTGCTGGTTTTTTTGAGATAAGATAGGCCAGGCAGGTGGCCAGTTCTTAAAAAAATGCTGCAGTACTGATCTCAGAAGTTGAATTGGGAAGGGGGCCCTCTAGACCATCTAGTCCAATTTCCCTGCTCAGGCAGGGTCTCTTAGGGCAAATCTCTCAGGACTGTGTGAATATGGGGCCTGAACACTTCCAAGGATGAAGCCACAACTTTTCTGGGCAGCCTGTGCCAGTGTTCAGATGCTCTCACAGGAAAAAAGTTCTTTGTGTTCAGATGGAATTCTGAGTGCTTCTATTCATGCTCATTACCTCTTGTCCTCTCATTGGGCACCACTGAAAGAGTGCGCCTTTCCTAAGCAAAGAGTCAAATTTCTCATGAGTCCTCTTACCAAAATTTACAGCTCAATCTGTGCATTTAGGGAACTGTCTCCCATGTTCAGCTCTAGACTTGTTGCATGACAATGGAGTATTGCAGAAATTCTCTCTTGTGCCAATGTCTGCTAATGACAGACAAGAACAAGCTGCAAAGCAACCAGGCATAGAAGAGATGATAGAAACTATGCTAGAAATAAAAACACCAGTACATTTTCCCATAAGCAGACTCATTATAGGCTCTCATAGCACAAAAATTCACAGTTAGCCAAAAAAAGATTCACATTTGTAAAAAGGTCCTCACAGATTGTTACTCCACTGCATTAGGCATCCTTTCCCAATACCAAATATTAATAACAACATAATTATATCATCAACGTTAGAAGCTGTGAATCCCTGAAAAATTTAATACCAGTAGAATTAGCCTTAAAGAAAAGCTCTTGACTGGTAATGCTTATCAAACTCTGTTAATGACAAAATTGTCATTAGCATCTGTGGTTCCCTAAAGGATTTAATAAATAGGGGCAGGCTTAAAGAAAAGCTCTTGACTAGTAAGGCTTATCTAACTACTGTCTCCCAGTTCTAGTACTATGGACAACGCAGATACTGTTCTTCACACAGCATTAACACAGGCAGTGACAGTGATAAACACAGTGGACTTGTACACCTACTTGTTCCCATATCAGGTAAGGTAAGATCATTGCTATGGCACTGGCTTGCTCCAAGACATTCCCTAGACATGCTAGTCTACAGTTTCATTATTTCCCTCTTTGAGAATAAGACTTTGTAGCTGGTGATGATCCATACAGAACAAAACAAAGAAAACCATCTTGAGTTTGAATATGGATTCTCCAGAAATTTAGGGCTTTGCAGAATTTTCCCCTGTGTTTCAGCTCCTTGCACTGAAGTCAATGGAAGTTTGACCATTCATTTCTGTGGAAATGAGAGAGGATTTTAGTCACAACAAGACTACTAACCACTGCCACCTAGTATTTGCCCTTCAGAAGCTTTTCTGGGCAAATGCTTAGAAAGTAGTTGAATTCTTTTTTTTTTTCAGTAAGCAAAGCCCCTTTCTCAGAGGTCAAGCCTTGTTCCCTGAGGCCTGGGTGCAAGCTGTGTTGGCAAGATATCTCCTGAGCCTGTTGCGTGGAAGATAAGGAATTTGAATGATTTCCTGCTCAGCAACATGTAGCTCCCCAAACATCTGACAGTTTATGTATGAGGGACTGTATCCACAGAAAGCTGGCTAGAAAATTACAATTTACAATTACAAATTACAAATTACAATTCTCCAGTAGCAAGCAGCTCATCTTCACTCCTTCACATTCTCCATCATGTACTACATTCTAACTTCATTCTCTTGCCTGTGGCTCTCCCAAAGCACACCAGCTACTGCACACCTCCTCCCAGCCATGTCTGAAGGAAAGGTCATTAACTCCCACAGCAATGAACCAGTGCTGCAGATAAAGCCGTTCCTCATGGAATCCTTAAATCAAGCATACTCCCCTGTTCACCAAAATCCATGTGCTAAGTGATTGTACACTTGGACCTGCCTTGCCACCCTCCCCCACTGCATACATTATCTACCAGATAAGCCTCTGATAAAGTCCTTCAGTAATGTTTTTTTTTTCATCCTCCTTCAAAATCAGAAGGGCTTCCTCTCAAGACAGCTTGATTTTTATCTCAAAAGACATAAAAACCCCAGGGGAAAACCAAAAGCAACTCTTATATTTCAGGTTATCCTAAGACAGAACTGCCTACAACTCTACACCAGAAAAACAACACAGCCCCCAAGGACTACGAGCTGGGTGTCCTCTCTCTTCAAGCAATCTTTACCATAGAGCTTGCTTGCTCCTCAGGACAGTCAATTAACTGCTAGACTATACCCAGGAGATACTGTAAGATTGCTTCTAGCAAAATTGCCCAACATGCCTTGGGGCCAGGCTTATCCCATGCTGTAACTGTGTTTATTCAGCCACATCCAAATTGTAGTCTCATGAAGTTAGTCCTTAAAGAGTAAGAAGAATTTGGTACAAGAGTTCTAAAGGCTTTACCTGAAGTGATGCATGCAAAGACAGCCGGCCTGGCCTCTCCAAGGCATATGTGGCCCTTCAAGGCATTCATTCAAAACAGGGATTAATCAAAGAGGACATCTCAATTAGTTGATACTTTTTTTGTTCAGCTGCATGTGGTAAAAGGAACATTTTACTATTTAGAGGAAATCCTTTCTCTAAATGCACTGATCTTATCAGTCTGCTCTGCAGCCTAGCATTCTTCACCACTGTTTCTTGCAAAAAGAGTGTTGTTATACATATAATCTGCAAACTTCACTTGCCGTGCATGCACAAGTCACACTTGAATTTCAATAGTTAGAATTTAAAGAGACTTTGGCTCTTGCCACTAAGAGCAGATTTTCACAGAACCGTTCAGTTTCCATTTCAATGAAAACCAGGAATCAAATATCCACAGAGTGCAGCTTATTGAAAAAAGCTGGTTAAGAAAAACTGTTTTGAAAAAGACAAAAAAGTCATTTGGGGGGAAACTAAANAGCTATTCTAATGTTGAGGGTATCAAGATTTGTTTTTAAGAAAAGAAAAAAACTAGACATTTCCCATTCCACCAATATGTTTCCTCTTCTACTGAACAAAAAATAAAAGAAATAAGTACAATAAAGAAAGGAATTTAGAAAAATTATCACCACTGATTGCATAGTGTTCAGCAGCATAAAAAAGAGAAAGAGTTACAAATAAATACATGTTTCTGGCATGATTTATCACAAATTTTGAAATATCCAGCTCTCATAAGAATGTGGAAACATTTGGGAAAATCTGTATCTTCTTCAAAATTTGGCAACTCTGAAAACAGATCTCTTCAATGGGAAAATCTTGATGGAAAAATTTGCATGAGACATGTTGATCTCTTTCGAAAGTCTAACCACCAGTGTCAGTGAGATGAACAATTACCAAGACCTAGTCTGTTTTCCAAAAATAGTTTCTCAAAGAGCCAAATTATTGTCCTCTCCAACTTCAGCACCTGTAGGATATTACCAGCTGCAGTCCTTCAGCAATAGCAATCATTTAGCTGCTAGTTTTATCAAGAATAAGGAAGTTCTACCCCTAAACTGCACTACCACTCGGAATGTAGTAAGCAGAGCACACAGTAGGAGACAGCACAAACAAGATCCACTGGGCTAATTGCCTTGTGCCATAACATACAAGGAGGAAAATAAAAGCAAACCTCTATATGAAATAGGTTATGGAACAACTCAGCACTCAAGGATTCTTTCTTTTGCCAAGCAATGCTTGGGGAGAAAAAAAATAGAACAACATAAATACAAATATGTATGAATGCCCTGTATCAATTATTGCCAAAGGGACAGCAGAGCAGAAATATCCAGCTGTGTCCAAAACCTTATTTGCTGCCTTTTAGATCTGCTCAGAATTCCTTACTTTTCAAATCCCATTTCAAGAAAACAAGGAAAACAAACAAAAAAAAGAAACATTCTACAATTTTAAGACAACTGCGGAAAGTACTGCAGTTTGGCAATAAGATAAGAGATAACCATGCAGTGAAAAGAAGATAAAAGCAACACAGGAGGATATTTCCATGTGTTAGCTGAGCAGCAAGTGAATACAGGCTGGAAGCATGAAGGATGTGAAAGGCAGCAATGTATAACCGGTCTCAGGTTTATTTGGCTTCCACTGGCCTCAGTGAGACTTACAGTCACAGATCTGATAGAAAATCTTATGAACTATAAAGCTGAAAGGGTTGTACCAATCAGCTAGTCTGACCTCATGCATAGCATAAACCACAAGATTGTTATATATTAATTCCTGCCTGATGTAGAATATAACTTTTCAATAGGCATCTCATTTGATTTAAAGATTTCAAGCAGTAGAAAATCTACCACAACTGCCTTTCACTTTAGAAATTGTGTTTCATCTGCCAAGTTTCAATTCCCAGAGCCTGGGCCCTGACTTACTTTCTCTAGACTGAAAAGCTCTATCACGAAATGTTCTCTGTATAGCTAATTATAAATGGCGATCAACAAGTTACCTTTTAAGAACCTCTATAAATAATATAGGATAAGCTTTTGAGTCTCATCCATCAATACCTGGGATTAATCAACGTTAAATTCCGTAGTGTTCCATTTATGACCTCTGCAGCGGTCTTTCACATGGTCACTTGAAAAACAACTTGCTTTTGGATCACACAATTTAGTCAAGTTTAAAACAGAAGAAGTTATTTCTCATGGCAACCTAGCAAGAAGACACAAGGATATCACGATGCAGGTATGAAGAGAAAGATGATCTGCTTAAGATCATTCAGCAAGTAAGCGTCAGAGCTCAGAGTAATGCCAGTTAATTCAGACTAAAATCCTCCTCCTTGCTCACAATGCCATCTTCCCACAAAATACAAGACAGAAATTATTCTAAAAACAAAACACAAAACCACATCCTGGAATCTCTCCAGATTTGGAGCAAGGCTTTTGAGTTATTTGCATGCAACTGAAAGCAATATAGAAAAAAATCTTGGTATCTGCATAATAGTATCATTCCTGATTATTTTGAGACACAGAAAACATACCAAGTAAATGAAACTCCTAGGCCTGCACCCACAGCAGGCCCACTCACAGATTCTTGTTCTTTTACAACTCCAGAGGTGATTGGCAACTCCAGTTCCAGCAGCTGATAAAGGCTTTACTATCAATTTGATTTCTAGTCAACAAAAAAAAGTTTGTCCCACAAATAGCAGTTTGCTAATGTAAACACCATTAAAAAAACCCCATAACAACTTTCAAAACAAAATTTTTGAAAGTCAGTTTCCTTTTTTTACTAGCTGCCAAGAGCAGAGTTCAGCGTTCTGTGCTTCTCAAGTTGATGAAATCATTAACACCTACAGCAGCGTCAGGAATGTTACTCTGCCCTCAGGACTTGGTAAGTAATTAGAAACTGGTGTCAGTTGCACATTTAAAAGCCAGTTCCAAGTAATAAATTTCAAATTTCAGATGTGGATGGAAGCTCAGCCCAAGCAGCACAGCAGAGGCTCAATTCAAAGCACTTCGCTCAAAAGGTATCAACACTGGCAACCATGCCAACAACATGTTCACAGAAACAGTCAGAAGATGCCTTCCGAAAAATGATGCCTTACTGCAAACTGCATCCAGCAGAGTATGTAGAGAATTACTACAAAAAAGTGAACAAGAGCCAGAGCACAAAAAACTTGATTCATTTTCTCTTTAGCCAGTCCTTTTTTTGCTACAGACGCCAGACCAAGACTTAGAGAGACCTTGTGTGGCAACATCAGGCAACAGGCAGCCAGTCTGGAAGCTAGAGAGCCAGTGTGAATTACAGGGTCTGTATGCATTTTGCAACTTCAATAAAGAACTCCTTTTATATTCATTACAACACAGTTCTGTCTTTCCCACTGCTAGGGGTGCTACAGAGGAGGCATTAACAACTGGTCTTTGCAAGAGTCAAGGTCTTCTAATAGGATAAAAATGGGGTGCAACCCTCTTTTCAGCCACGTGAGTCTCTGCTGCCCCACAGCATGTGGCAATAGCTTTGTCATGGCTCATCACTCTCTTCCCCAAACAGCACAGCAGACACCATCCTATTCATGTTGTATGTGCCCACTTCCATTTCATGGGGGAGGGAGCTATGTCTGGAAGTTCAATACCCATTCATTTGCTTAGGTCTGCCTAAAAAAAGCACAGCCAGCTTTCTAGTGCATTAAGCCACTTAAACCAACATTTCCCTGACTGTACTACTTGCCGTCCATGCCCTCTGGGCTTCAGGGCTGGAGCAAGAGATGCAATACGGCCACCTCTCTTCTACTTTCACGTTCCTCAGGTGAATTCACCAATTCAAGGCACAGAGGAAAATAAATTCCACATTGATAACCTGCCATTTATTCTGTATATATTTCAAGTTTAAGGCAAATTCTCTTTCATCCCATTAGTATGGGGTACACAGTGCATTCTAACATGCCAATTATCCTCCATGTTTCTGCATAACTCAATGTCCTTCTTTTGATATTAGAGGTATGTTTTGTTCCTCCCCACAAACATATGTCAGATATGTTCCTGAAAACACACCCTCTGACATGTGGTCCAGTGCACTGCTAGCACCATATGCCATCCTCCTGCAAAATTCACTTCCTTGAGTCCTACCAATAGCCCAAGAGTCCAGGATTCTCAGTCATTTCCAGTCCCTTGGATTAGTATCCAACGATGTCCTGTTTACATTTCAGGGCTGTGGTGGAAATAAACACCATAATGTCAGGACATTCCATCAGCAGGATTCCAGCGCAACCATGCTGGGCTGTGAACAGGATGCTGAAACCAAGTATGGTCTGACTTTTTAATTTATCTTATTTCCTCTTCCTTACAGCTCCATTACCTACCAGAGGATACCTTCTAGTGAATCAGTCCATGCAAGCAGTGAACACACAGGAAGGTCTTTACAATCACAAAGTTACTAAATGAGTAAGCAAATAAAGACAACAAGTGGTGCTAGATCACAAAAAAAGAATTTTATTTCTTTATCAAACAATTTCAAAGCAACAAAATCATCCCTCTATCTGTCAGATGATGAAACTGATATATGCACAAGACAAAGCCATTTCCTGGTTAGATGGTTGTAAGGGCTAAATTCTGCTGTCAACTATGGTAGCAGTAAAACTAAAGATGAGTGAAAATTAATTAGTTTCAATTATTCTTAATTATATTTTACCTGCTTAAGTAGCAATACTTGAATTATCAGAAGAGACATCACAAATGCATCTGCTATTAAATCTCAGCCAACAGATACTTATTTTTATTTAAGTAGGTTAGAAAATTTCCAGACCAGAAAACAGCTCATTAGCAAAAAGGCTGTCCTGTGGTATGATTAAAAACTGTATTTCTCACCCCAGCACTATACAAACAAATGCTGTCTTCTCCATTCCAATGAGAATATTAAATGTAAATATTGTGAAGAAGGATCTCTCAAGACACACAAATTGGATGGCTACCAAGGACAGGCATCAGACCTTTCAGAATCAGCGAAAACAAAGGGAAAGATAGACAAGGCTTGTATATTCTATTTGTCCCAGTGCAAAAAAACCCTCTGCTGAACAGTATTTTGTTGAGCTATCAGTTAAATCTAGATTTCAAGTGTTGCCATTTTATGCACAGTAGACTTAATGTACAGGTGCTGATGCTTGAGGGAATGTACCTGGAAACCAGAAGATTGTGCCACTGGAATGAATGCTCTTTGGGACTGAATTAGCATAGAAGTGGCTCCCTAGCACTTTTCTAAGACTCTCATCTTCAGTTGCAACCCAGGATAGAGCTGTCTTTAAGACAGTTTTGTAAAATGCTTCAATCCCACAGATATCTTGTAAGATTGATAGTCCTGAAGACTATTTGGAAACTCTAATGAGTGTGATGAGAGCTGCAATCTATCCCCTAAATAAAGCAAGGGATATAAGACCCATGTTCCAGGCTTGAAATGCTCTCCTTTCACACTTCTAGGTATAGTGATTAGCCATCATTCATCAAGTGAACTAGACCTGATAGATGTCTCAGTATGTCAACAGCCTTGAGAATCTGCCTCAGGTACTGCAAGCCACACAGAATATTTTCTATTCTACAAAATTTGATCCAGAAGAATTGTATGGAAGTCTAAGCCTGACCACATTTAGACCATGATGCAAGACTCACCTCTTCCTCCAAAACACAGTGGGAATTGCAGAACCTCTTGGCACTTTTCCACGAGCTCTATTTTTCTTTTTCCCTGTCCCTGAAGTTTACAAGCAAATTGTTGGAGGTAGGTGGGGAGTTCTGGTACTTTTGCTCCCTCTATTTGGGAAGCTGTTGATTTAAACCATGTGCACACAATGAAGTCTCAACAAGGATGTTATAAATACATGTAATGATGTGACGGCTGCTGGGGATCAATGGAAAAAAAACAGGAGGAGAAGGAGTTTACTGGGTCTTGGGCCGGCTCCTAATGGACAAGCTTCCACATCACAAAACCAAGCACTGCAGCTGTCACAAATAACATCAATCAGCCATCACCCCAGGACAGCCAAGCAAAAAATGGACAGGCACTGACCATGCTGCTCACTCCTAAGGTGCTTCCATAGGGATCTGGAGTGCACTGACGAGACAGGCTGTGAGAAAATTTGATATATATTGCCCACGCTTTGCCTGCCACTTTAGCATCTTTCACAAATACTGCACTAACTTTAAAAATAATCAGCGGGCCCAAGTTAAAAATAAATTGCAAGTTGGCTTCCATGAGAAAGCAACTGAGCCAATACCATTTATAGTAATTCAACGTGTCACTGAATAGCATCATTTTTATAAATACACTCAAAGCCGGACATGAAATAACTGGTTAACAGCTCCCTAATCACAAGGGCTTCCTCTGCTACACATTTTTCCTATTTATCCAATGGCTTCTGTTTTATATCTAGTTTGCTAATGGAAAAAGGGGAAGGGGGAGGGGGGAAAATTGGCCTAAACTGATCCAGCAGATGCACAGAGCTGGGGCCTCAAACACTGGCTTCTTTTCTGCAGCCACCAAAGGGCGGTGGGGGAGAGACATTTCAGCAAAATTCTTTCTCTGCAGTAACTACCGCAGAAACACATTTCCCTCTGTTTGGAGCCACTCAAAATAACTGCAGCTCAAATGCCAGAAGACTATTTTGTGCTCCCTACATTTAGAAGGAAAAGAGATGGGAAAATACTGAAGAAAGTTCCTAGTATGGTGATCCCAAAACAGCTGTAGAAGGCTTCCAAAAAGGTACACTTTCATAAAGAAAGCAAAACAAATCTTGCCACAAAATATTTGTTATTTAACGATCTCAAAATGTTTTACAACCATGAATAGGAAATAAAGACCGCTCATCTTCTAGGCCATGCAAACCATTCAGAATTTTGAACAACTCTCCATACTAAATTTCTCACACCTGCCAGGAATGCCTTTGCAAGCCTAACTGTGCAGCACAAGCAGCTGTCATCATTTATGCATGTACTAAAATAATTAAACAAAAATGCCTCAAAAATGCATGTTTACTTCTGTCTACACTGCTTAGGAGGTAGGATGCACACTGAAGCCTGTGCACTTCCACAGTGAACATCCTGCATTGTGTTACTAAATGGATGGGAAGATGCTTCACACTGTCATAAGACCATGAAACCAGGAAAAAGGTGAGAGATTCACCATCTACTCAAAGCCTTTGCTCTGTCCACTTTTAGCTGCTTGATAAAAACATAGAGTATTTAATCCACCAAGGTGGCCGAGGGGGGCACTGTACAAAAAGTTGTCAAAACTCAAGTCAGTGGCAGAGGCACGAAGCAAACACCTGCCTTGCTTTTTGAGTGCACAAGGCCCTTAGCTTCAAGGAATAAAGTTTCACTGGGTCTCCTTTTTCTGTGCTTCAGTATTAGCCCCAGAAATAGGCATATAAATCTCCTAACCAAACTGTAAGCCTCTTCACATCAAAACTATGCCTGTGTTACTGAGTCCTTGCAGTCCAATATCAGCATCCAAAGGGAGAGTTTTTTGTGATAACTTATTTCCTAGACAATTGTCAATAGTCTATTCAGAGCAGAAGGAAAGAGAGTAGTGACACTCATGGGAAGGCTAGAGGAACTGAAATAATCTTGTCTCTCTCTTCACTGCAGTGTGGGCAGGTACTATCCTCTAACCTCTACTTCTAACTGCTTAGGATAGCCTGTGCTTAAAACAACTCCAGGTCTGGGTCAAAGGCATTTCGGTTTGTGAAAAGTACAAGTGAATTTGGGAAAAATTTAGTAATGTATCAGGAAGAACTGGGGTCTGAAGATCACTTCAGACATAACAAACAAACTTTATTTATGTGGTAGCTTTGATCCACTATATGAAGCAGGCTGTCTATGGCCAAGTTTTATAATTCCTCCTTAAGGTGTCCTAACATAATATGAGGCAACCAAACTAGCTACAGATTTAGGAATGACTGACTGCAACGCAGGACTTCTTCCACCAGCAGATTGGCCAAAGAAGAATGAAAAGCAAGGAGCAACTTTCAGTGCAACCATAGATACATGTGATACAGGGACACCATGAGATCTTTTCCTCCTCCTCTTCCCTGTGTGTCTCGATTTCCTTTCATCACTTGCAGTCAGAGCACAGTGTTCACAGGAACATCTCAGCTAGTTTAGTTCTGTACTAAACAATGCAGTACTTCAAAGAGTAGTCTCTCTCCTCTTGCTAAAGGCTGAGGGGAAAAATGTTACCTAAAGTGGTTAATATTGCTGGTCCAAATGTGGATGCCTTGCCTTGTGCTAGATAAAGTCAGAGAAGATGATGGCCCAGCAATGCCTTGACATGCTGACCGGGATTACATAGCAAGGCCTGCACTTCATATGAGAAAGCAGCAAGCAGACTGCCAAGACCCCTCTCTAAATACATTTCAAAGTAGGTTATTGTGAGGAGTGTGAGCATTATGATCTCAGCTGCCAACAAGTACTTCTGTGGGAAGCAGTTTGCAAGCGCGAACTCATTCTCCCAACAATCCAGGCTTTGACCCATATTCATGCTGTGCAGTTAATCTAAGTGGAATTAGTGCTGATGAAAGGGGCCATATGGACAGCCCTTGAGACAAAAATCTTATTTACCCACAGAAATTTCCGTGGCCAGCAGCATTGTAAGATACATCTTACATGCGTATACCAAAGCCACGTGCACTTCTTGCCAGCTGCCTAAACAACTAATTTGGGGCTATCCAATCCCAACTTTCCATAAGATGGAAGGGAAAAATTTTACAATTCCTAGATTCATGCAAAGCAAATAGAAGAGTGACTTTAAAGCATTTCTGTAGTGCACACAGAACACCCATCAGTGTTTTCTGATTAGTACCACGTTTGTCTGGGTCTGAACAGAGGATATCCAAGAACACACCTATTGGTATTCTGGTCAAATTACAAAACATTCACAATGTGTTTTAACCAAAATATGGGGTTTTTGTACTACTACATATTTGCCTCCCTCTCTTCTCAGTCTACAGCTCCTTTAGTGCTCCCTCAGAATTGCTTAGACTGAAATTTTTAGTTAAGATCTCCTTTAGCTGTTACGAAAACATAAGCCATGAAAGGAGCATAAAGTCTAGACTTGGATCTTACTTTCATGGAAAGCAAGGCTTATAACATAATTTCCTTGTGCCTTCACATGGCACATGGATTGTGTCTACAAAAACCTTGAAGGACTCCATGTGTATTCCTCATATGCAAGATAGCAGCATATCACACAGCTGTCAGAGAAGCATCCCTTGTTAACATTCTTCAGCTTGTTTTATGAACTGAGATGTTGCAAAGGAAAAAAGCAGATAGAATAAGCTGTCCAAAACCAGCACTAAGTGACAGTGCAAGAGTAGAGACAAGGCAAAGGTAGTGCGCCACAGGTCCATGCACTGACTGAGTAAACAAGAACTTTTTTCCCCCCTCGGTTATATTATGTGTGCTGGGACAGTCATAGCAGCCCAGGACCCTTTCATTTCTTAAAATGCAATGGCAGATGGTGTTGACAAAGCTGCAGTTGGATTCACTGTTATTCAGCAAGTGTAAGCAGAAACAACATATGGTGGTCTTCCTTGTATTTCTTTTAAGTTTTCAAATGGAAATATTCTTTATTTAATTACTTCCTAGCCACTCTTCACAAGGCATCCCCCACATACTCCTCTGGTAGATTCTTCTGCAGGAGTGGAAGTTGAAGTATTACAGCAGTTCGTTGTCTTTCACATTAACCCTTGAAGTTCTGGATTGACCACTATTGACAGGTACAGTGACAATTAAAAAGCTCATTGTTTCAGACATCCCAAAACTACCAGGCAAGCACGGAGGAAGTACCTAATGTCACCAACTGAACAGGTACAGTTTCAAAGACAAACAGGAAATCTCACTGCTTTCCTGTATCCTGTCATTGCCAGCCATCATCTTTGTCTGATGAGAGGACATGTTTTTAGAAGAACATGCAGAGAGAGCATAAGCCACATTATATTGTGAATCTATCCCTGTATGAAGATATACTTATGTTTGCATGTCATTGCTTGGAAATGTTGCATATTCCAGAGCCGGACCACTCAGGCTTCATTTGTCCTTGGCTTCTACAATCAGACACAGGGCCATATGTTTGAGGAGATACAGTAAGGATCTGTTGTGGCATGTCTGCCTTCAGCCCTGTGAGACTTCTGGCACAATATTCATTTCCACCTTTCTACTGAACTTAGGGGTAAACTGCAATTCAGTGCTGAATGAAAAATATTTTTCCCAAGAAACTGGAAGCCAGCAAGTGTTTACATTGGAGCTAAACCCTCCATTCCACCAAAGCAGTGTGTTGGAACAGTTATGCACCAGGACAGTCTCTTTAGATAAGAAGTGTTTCGGGAACTCCCAATAATGCTTTGTCCAGCCTTAAATCCCACTTGGATAAGGATCGTGAAACACTAGACCTTTTCCCCTCCAAATGGTAAAAATGGTGTTAACATCTCTTGCATAAAAGACAGCTCCAGTCCTGGTTTTGCTTCTTAAGATAGTAATGTTCCCAGAATTTCAGTATCAGATCCTCAGCTTGTTTATACTGAAAGTTCCTTGGAGCAGTGGCAACTTCTCCTTTAGCTCCTCACCAGAGCTTTGCTACAAAGAATAATAGTCAAATCTGCATTGGCAACATCTTCTATGACCAGGCATCAGGCCCAGAGAAAGCATCAAAAATTCTCCGACATTAAATATATTCTCCTATGTTTGCTCTGCATTCTCAGTTGCATCATTGTTCAGCTCAGAGGGGTGCGTTTGCCTTTGAACCCATTGATTATGATCACATAGTCATAGCAACACCTTCCCAAAACACTGCTAACACTGGACCACCCAGAACGGTAACAGAATGAACAAATGGATAATGGGATGAACAATCTCAGTTCATAGAAAGTACTAGACACTGAGTTCACCAAACTAGATTAGCACTACTGCTTATTGGTTACAGTATCTATACACAAGGGCTTATGCCCCTAGATCGTCCATTCCGAGAATATAAACACTGTAAAAAAATGGCAGAGAAAAGCCAGGTACAGGGAAATGGCTGTACTTCCCACTTCTGCATTAGACTCCCTTGCAAAAGGCCATTGTCTCTCCTCAATACTAGACTAAAGGCCTCCTGCAAGTGTTGTTCCCCTTAGACTTCAGGTGATGATTTGTTTCATATATAAACTCAGCTTCATTCTTTATGGACAAATGCACAGCCCGTGTTACCCAGCACCCAACAGAAAGATATTCCTGTAAGATGAAGGTCAGAATGGACCATTATGATCATCAAAGATGACTTCTTGCAGAGCATAAACTGCACAACCTCACCTAACAACTTCTTACTATCTCTCAAAGAGGTGGAAACAAGAGCTGTCACTGCATGGTATAATTTACTTTTTTTCTAACTCCCATTTACAATAGTCCAGAAGATGCACACAAAGACACTTCGTCAGTTCATTTTTGATGATCAAATTCTGGATCAAGCTTTCTCCTGGATCCTTCTTATGCAAGGATCAGTAAATGCTTTACTAAAATCAGTGAATTTAATCTCAGGTCGTGGCTTAAAGGACTCCTCTTTTCCTCTTTAACAGATAGAGAATTAGAAACTAAAACCATATCTATTCAAAGCAGCATTTGGAGAGCTACAAACTTAAGTGTCCTAAGATGACCTTCATTCATTTTGGAACATTGGTTTCCTTTAAGTTAGCCAGGTATTGAAGAAAACTAGGGGGTTTATTTTCATTGTTTTTCATTGGAGTACAGAAGAGAGAGTAACAATCTCATCCTGTGACCTCCGCTATACTGAACAGCGGGAAAGAAATTTTGACCACCAAGTCCTTTTTCGTGTCCTTCCCCAAAACCCATTATGCATCTGTCACTGAAGTTACAGAATTTCATATGTATAGTGGTGTGGTAGTAATGCTCAGCTATAAGACAAAGCAGCAATTCTTTTAGCATGTGGCACCAATGACTACAAATGTGAAATGAGAAACAGGATCCAAGCAGTCAAGCCAGGGTTGGTTTTGGGTTTTGATGGTTTCTATTTTTTTCAGGGGCAGGGGTTTGAGGTGAAGCTGAAAGGGAGAAAAAAGACCAAAAAAGGACCAAGAACAACAAAAAAGACAAAACAAAACAAGACAAAAAATCCCAACACACAAACCCATCAGACTACAACAAATTGCAGTTGATCACATAGCATTGACTCTCAACATTGCACAGAAAACATGTAGGAAACCTGCTCAAATATAATTTTTCTCCCAGCTTAGTATTTGTGACTGAGGCAACCAGAGAACACCTATACTACTACAAAACTAAGAAACAGCAAAAAGTTTGATGCCTCCAGCCAAATTCTTTGCTCACTCATGGAAGAACGAACATGTCTGACTTCAGCAAGATTTTCCTAGTATTTCAAAGGTGCTCTTGATCTCCAATAAAATGCAAAGTGTAAACAAGTCAAGAACTTTACCCAAATTTGCCTACAGTCATCAAGACTCAACTACTAGGTACAAATTCTAGTAATTTTTTCTTGCCATTATTTTGTTCCCATCAACACCACTTGAACTCACTGGCTTTCCTTTTGACCTGTTCAGGTGATTCTTGTCATTTTTCTAGGCTGATCATAAACCCTATTCAGTGTTTTGGGAAAGATACACTCTTTTCCTCTAATTTGTTTTTGAACAAATCTAAGCACTGTGATACTACTCTCCTGAATCCCACTAAGCTTCACTTCATAATGATGCAGTTTCTTCTCTCAGAAACAGTAAGTAGGCTCCTCCATTGCGCCTCGTACAAACTGTTAGTAATCTCCACCATAGACAAGTATTTCCAGGGCCAAAGAATTCCTGTAGGCACCGTGGATATACCATGGAAAACAAAAATATCTAGAGATATAAAATAGACACTGCAACCAGCAAAAAATGCCTATGAAATACTGTACTTGTAACCTTTAAGATGTTAGTGCACCTCAGAGAGGAGTCAGGAAGAAGTAGTCGGGAAGAACATGTCTTCACCATCTTTTCAATTTGGGAAAAAAAAAAAAAAA